>JAWDGP010003233.1:220000-227500 GCA_033675545.1 Elysia crispata | reverse complement strand
ATTTCCAGGGACTTATAAAAATATTAAATAAATAAACAAACCGTATTTCTATGATTAATGTCCGAGCGTTTTTTCTCGGTATTTCGGTTAAAACGTTTGAGTTGAAGAAAAGCCACCCCATCGATCCGGCCAAGTATATTATATCCCTGGCGGTGGAAGTGACTATGAAACAGTGTCTGTATCGAGGAGAGAGGCAAGAGTGTTTTCTTGTTCTTTAATTAAAGGAGAAACACCATTACCGTATACAATTTTGCACGTGAGAATTTTCTCCTAATAACCTATTTTCCCCCCCCCCCCCCCCCCCCGCTTGTTTATTTACCACGTGAGACCTAGAACTAGGCGCTTGATTTTTTTTTATTTATTTTATTTATTTTTTTTTGTTTTGAAGAATTCATTTTGCCACAGAGGCAAGGTCGAATTTCTGAGAAAACTTTGAATCGTCAAGAACAAGGTTGTTCTAAGCTTATACGAGTTTTTACAAGATTTAGAGCATTCTAGCTCTCTACCGATACTTATTTATTGATTTATTATTTTTTGTTGACGTAGTCGGTGATGCCGACCTTTCTGTAATGTAGTTATAGGAAGACGAATGAAACCCTTGTCAAAGTTTGTCGCTGAAACCTTAATAATGCAATGGCTGTCCGGGTCTCATAGGGGCTGCTGGCCGCGGACTGAGTCGGGGAGAAATCGAGTTACTTTGTGCAAGTGAGCGGGGGGTGGGGGGGAGGAGAGAGAGAGAGAGAGAGAGAGAGAGAGAGAGAGAGAGAGAGAGAGAGAGAGAGAGAGAGAGAGAGAGAGAGAGAGAGACACACACACACACACAGAGTGTGTGTTAGAGTTATTATTTTGTTATTGTGTATACTCTTAACAGCGCATTGGTCAGGGTGTTTTTCTGCAAGAAGGTTAAAAGCAAGGGAGAAAAATGAGGTGAGGAGCAAACAAACTCCTTTTTTAAGGAGTATTTGCATGAATACTTCATGGGGACAAATAATCTTGTAATCGCCACGGTGGTTTGGGTTTCTAGCTCAGACGAAAGCCTTTTTTTCCTGTTTTCTCCTTGGATTGTAGTGTGTGTATATATGTATGTATATATATATATATATATATATATATATATATATATATATATATATATTTATTTATATATATTTATACACACACATTTTGCTGTGTGGCTTTTTAATTCTTTTCTTTTTCTCCTTATTTCCACTTATCATTAGCCAATAACCTTTAAAAAAGTATGAATATTCAAAAGATATGCCGGGAAAGCGAAAGGAATTCAGTAGACTCGACTGAGCCACGACTTAAGTTACAAAGAAAAATATTTCAGTAGAAAGAAGCGCCGTCCTCATAGCGTACGGTTACAACGAAATGGACCACATCCTGTTAAGAGCAATATCTTGGTTTTCCATTTGTCTTCTCGAGCAGGCAGCTCAAAACTCACGGTTTCTTGGTATCAGATTGCCCGAGAAGGAAGCATCGGTCTTGGACTCACGTTTTTGAAGTTTCGCCCTTGACACCCCGGAGAATGTTAAACGTCTCGCGGCTCTGAATGACTTCAGTCTTACATCTTCTGCGTAGGGCGTACATACAAAATACTTTTTTGCCTTACGTTGGCGAATTAATTGCATCGTATGTGTATTTCGGTTAATGCAGAACCTGCTGAATGTTAAACGCGGTGCGGCTTAGAATGACTTCTCGGACTCACATCCGCTGTTAAGGGCCTGCAGTACTTCGCGGACTCAGATCCACTGTTAAGGGTCTACAGTACTTCTCAGACTCACATCCGCTGTTAAGGGCCTACAGTACTTCTCAGACTCACATCCGCTGTTAAGGGCCTACAGTACTTCGCGGACTCACATCCGCTGTTAAGGGCCTACAGTACTTCGCGGACTCACATCCGCTGTTAAGGGCCTACAGTACTTCGCGGACTCACATCCGCTGTTAAGGGCCTATAGTACTTCGCGTATTCACATTTTCTGCTTAGCGGACTCACACCTGCTGCGCAGGGCTTACCGCACTTCCCCTTACATTGGCGTGTTGATTTCATCGTAGGGTGGTACAAATTATGGCGGAACCCGCAGAAACGCAAAGCGTCAGCTTCTCCGGTTTTTATCCCCGTTTTTGTGTGAAAACGTCACAGTGTAAGTCACATTTTACATTGGTCACGGCGATTAACATCACGCAGGGAATGTCTGAACGTCGTTCCGGCCCGAGGAAAAAAATCACTTAAATGCTAGAATTCTCTGTCCTAAATTTTAAGTCTTCACGTTTTTAACCGCGTCTGATATATATTTTATTTCATTCAATTCAAAATCTTTGAGACTGAGTGATTTTTGTTTGTTTTGGATTTTCCTTGAAATACCGTCTACCCAGTAAATGTGACACATTATCACGGTGGTTTTGTTAATGCATTGTGCACTGCTTTTTCTTTTTTTAATACATAAAGTTTGCATTCTGTCCCGAAATTTTAGGATGGCTTCGTCTTGACACTTAATACATTTGAAATTCTTGCGTTGAAGTTTCCTCCCAGACACACACACACACTTACACGTGCGCCGATGATAATATATTTGTCTTTGAGAAAGATAAGTATCAAATAACCGATTTACTAGTTATTGGAGTCCATCATTTTCACACCTCTTTTCCTCAAAATGGTCGACAAAATGGATCAGTTGCTTCCTGGTTATGTTTTATATATCTTTTTTATTCATTTATTTACTAATTAATCTTTTAAAGCTTCTTTCTTGTCGTCTTGGGGGCTGATGTTACCTGTTTATGGTGCAATAGATTGGTTTGATGGATGTCGTTGTATACACCCATGTATTGTTCTACTTCTTAAATATCTCTCTGACAGTCCGTATAGCTTTTCTTTTTTTTTTTTTTTTTTTAACCTCTCTAGCTTTTAATACCTCTCCGGTTTTTTTTTACGAAGACTGCCACCCCACGCAGATGGTTGGTTCTACCGATTTCCAGATTTCGCCGCCCTGACAATCGAACTGTACTCACTCTCTCTCTCTCTCTCTCTCTCTCTCTCTCTCTCTCTCTCTCTCTCTCTCTCTCTCTCTCTCAAATAAAAAAAAAAGCCTCTTTAATCGCAGTAACTTCCTGGGAATCTATTTTTCACGATGTGGCCCCAGCTCCGCCTCGCGCTGGCCGAGATCTTGATTGTGGCTAAGTCTATCTCCGTCTCCTAGCAAGGGAAATGGCAAGGATTCATTTTTTAATCGCCGAAATCTAACGACGCCCAAGTTAGACTTAATAATTTTACGACCTTGTTCGTATTCAGTTCCTGGTCTTTTTCCGAGAATTGTGAGGGCTAAATGTGACCATGGAGATGGTATTGAGAATGAATAATGACACAGCGGAGCAATATTGGGGGGCGGCGTGGGAGGGGTGGCTGAGACAGTATGGCCTGTGACAGCAGCTTAACTGCCACAAGTGGGGCCGTTTTCATAGAGCGTTGCTTCAGCAGCGCAGAAAGCAGCTTGAAGAAGGAAATGCGTACCGATTTTTTTTTTATTGAAGGGATAGAGAGACACAAACAGAAAGAAAGAGAGATAGACAGAGAGATACATAAATAAATAGATATAAAGAGGGGAACAGAAAGATACATTAATAGACAGATAGATTGAAAGAGAGAGAGAGAGAGAGAGAGAGAGAGAGAGAGAGAGAGAGAGAGAGAGAGAGAGAGAGAGAGAGAGAGAGAGAGAGAGAGAGAGAGAGAGAGAGAGAGAGAGAGAGAATATGTGTGTATGTTCCCCAACTTGATAAGAAGAGGCCTAACTCTCCAACATATGATGAGGGGGTGGGGGGAACCTAAAAGGAAAAACCCAAGCCAGACAAAGACTAAGCGATTATTGTGTCCTTGTTCACAGCTTACAATCCTTCTTTTCTCTGGCGAGGCGAAACATTACTAGAGCAGGATGGCTTCAGGAGGCAGCACTAGGAATGCAATATCCAATTTCTAGCTTCACCACAAACCGCCATCTTAGCTCATGGAGGAAAAGCCAATAGCTGAAAGAGCCTGCGGCAGAGTATTTATGATGAAAGTGCGGTGTCTAGAAAAGCTTGTTTAGATGGAATCGCCCACGCCCTCTTTTCTCTTTCCTCCCCCCCCCCCCCAAAAAAAAAAAAAAAAGAAATATAAAAATAAAGTGTAATAAGTTTGTAACGAAGGCTGAAAGCAGGTTTAGATGTCAAGCCACTGCGGGAATATTGTTCAGCTGATATGTGTAGACCTACACACTTTTTTAGGGACATTTTTTTTTAATTATAAAACAATCATCAACAAATAACAATTATATGCATTTAGATAATAATCATAATAGGCATTAAGTTTATACGCATCTTATTTTTAAAGTGCAAATAAGCTTCCAGAAATTTTTCATAATGAATCGAAGCAGCAACTATAGAGCTTTAGAGCGCTTGGACAATTGTCTCACTGGATTCATATATATATATATATATATATATATTAAAAGGCCAAATCATAGACAGCATCTTGTATAAATAATTATGACAGTAAGCGCTAATATTTATGCAAATTGAAAAAAAAAAAAACCAAAAAACAAACAAACAAATAATCCTGTCTGCTAAGGTCGTAAGAAGACAAGAGACTGTTCGCTTTTTGTTTGATTTGTTTCCCGATCCGGCGATAAAAAAAAAGGAGCCGCAACTGGTGCGTTTAGCAAGGGATCGCAACTCTTGTTTATTATTATTATTACTTTTTGTTTATTTTAGCGCCATAGGCAAGGACTGAGTGCTATGTCGTTGCGACCTTGGTTTTATAATAATATTGTATTACAAATTGTATTGTGCAAAGCTCAGGGCGCCGGAATCATCCTAGTGTTGAAGAGGGTCACAACACGGATATGTTTTGTTCATCCATACCATCAAATAATTATAATATTTATTATGAACGCTGGAATACACCCTTTTCTTGTTATTCATTTTCGTTTAATGACTTTAGTTTATCAAATCTGACATCTTTAAGCATAGTAAAAGCAATGATGATGATGATGATGATGATGATGGTGGTGGTGGTGGTGGTGGTGGTGGTGGTAGTAGTAGTAGTAGTAGTAGTAGTAGTAGTAGTAGTAGTAGTAGTAGCAGTAGCAGTAGCAGGAGCAGGAGCAGCAGCAGCAGCAGCAGCAGCAGCAGCAGCAGCAGCTGAGAAAATGGGTAATACGATTAGCTGACTTAGACATGTTTGCAGCATGCACATAGCACCCTTTTGAAAATAAATTTCACAAAGCCAATTCTGGAGTCCATCATGAAAACAGCTTGCCAGGGTCAATCATCGAAGGCTATACCATTACAAGCTTTGATTTTGAGCGTTCAATGAAAATCTTTTAATATTTAACAGTTAACATGTCACGGATAGGTTATTTTCGGCGCCAGGCTCACTGTTATCTGCAAAAGACGTCGATCGTTATGATGCACGGATGTATACACAATAATTGTCACATAATTATGAAAAAGTGTCTAATATCTAACATTGGCACACGTCTAAAGACCGGCAGACGTAGCGCGAGCGCAGATGTCAGCTGGGCTGCCACAACGCGTAGGTTTGTGAAGGGGGAAAAAAGCTGAGGAACGGAAAAGACAACAACAAAAAAACAAAAAAAAACCAACAGACTTTTAAGTCCATTACCTTTTGCATCTTGAAGGGCAATAAACTTATCATTCCGACTCTAAGGCGGACTTGACCTTTCACTCTATATTTGATTAAAGTATCACCTCTCTCCATACTTTTTAACACCCACACTTTCGGTAGTTGGGTTTGGATGTTGTTTTTTTCCGTTCGGCCCTACCTGACGGAGGCTTGTTTGATTTACAAAAAGAAGTATGTAACAACAACAACAACAATTAAAAAAACAAAACAAAAAAAACAAAAAACCCACCCCAACCAAAAACAGAACAACAACAGAAATAAAAATGAAAAAAAAAAACAAAAAAAAAACAAAACGAAAATCCCCCAAAACTGAAAAGGAAAACAACAAACCCAGCAAAATCCAAAACAAAAGAACCCCTCTGTTCCGTGTTAAGCTAAGATTCTTTAATGACAATAACGCATTTCTTCCCTCGCCCTGCCTTTAATTTTTTTACACGCCGCCAAAGTGTCAATGGATACACACTGTGTAGTATCTCTGTGGTACACATTCTCATCACTGTGTGACATCGATGGCTATCGGGGCGGGCTAAAAATAGCGCTTACTTACGCTCAATGCCGCACGTAGGGATATTTTAATGTAGATAAATAAATCGATGGCCCGGCACAGTTCGGCAGGTGACAAAAAGTAAACCATAAAAGATTGACCGAACGCTCCATGATAGGTGCGAAATTGGAAGGAAATACGGCATCTCGCCTTACTGTTTTGGGGTCACGAGTGGCCATTTAAAAAAAAAAAGTGGGGGGGGGGGGGGGGTATCATTAAATGAAATGTTTTTTTTTTTTTTTTTGGGCAGGGGGCAGAGGGAGGGGCGTGGTGGTGGGAGGAAATTGACCTGAACCCTTATTGTCAGATCCGTTATGATCAGATACTCCATCAGTCAGGATAATTTTCAGTCACCGCAGCAGGTAACGAAATGAATAAATAAATAAAAAAAGCAGAAAAGAAAAAACAAAAGCAAAAAAAAAACCAAACAAACAAACAAAACAACCAAAAAAGTAGGAATTCAGTAATCCTGAAACACCAGTAGATGAATCGATTTTGTCTTTCTGCCCTGGCATCTTAGTTTATCGTGATTCGACTCGTCAATGTTGAGCTTGATTGACCAGTACGTCAAGACAGAATGAATGTCTCCTCTCTCTCTCTCTCTCTCTCTCTCTCTCTCTCTCTCTCTCTCTCTCTCTCTCTCTCTCCCTCTCCCTCTCTCTCTCTCTCTGCGTCCCTTTCTCTCTTTCATTCTTTTAACCTCAGTGAGATTTTTTTCTAGAATAATATACAACTGTAATATACATACAGTCAATATAGTAGAGATGGAAGCCCTGAGATCAACACTGATGGTGGACTTCGCAAACTCTTCATTCATCAGTTTGAATTGAAGGAAATTCCCGGTTCGATTCCGGGAAGGATAATCGGATGATACGGGGTTCGAATCCCAACCCAATTCTTTACTTGGCTGAAAGTTTTCGACGTCGCATCGAGTTCTTTGGGAAAAGTGAAAGAATTTCAGAACCTTTTTGTTAAAACAGCTTTTGTGCCTCCTTGACATAACCTACACTGTAGTTACAAAACTGGAAAGACGGCCACGGTAGCCATTTTTAAGGGAATAAAATGTTTTGCGCTTTTTAATATTTTTAGCTACACTGGAATTACACCAAACAAAAAGCCTCCCGCTTTGAAAATATTATGTATTCTATAGTTTTTTCCCGCCTCTATCAAAAACTGTTCTATGTTGTAAGGGCCTGTCAGATGTGCATGTATTTCAATGCAACTAGTCTCAAAGATTAGTTTGATGAAGATTATAAAAAGGCGGGATTTTTCTTCCCTT
>JAWDGP010003233.1:180000-215000 GCA_033675545.1 Elysia crispata | reverse complement strand
AGTCAAGAAGAAAGTTTAGATATCTGAAAAATTGATAGGAATAGGATTTTATAGAGAGTTAATTTATGTCGAGCTCGCTTATGAATGAGTACCGCCTAAATCGAGAAACCCTAACAGTCCTGAAGCACTCTCAATTTTATCAATAGTGCTCAAAGTTGTGCAATCTCCAAGTCAAATTTGATTAGAAAAAAAAAGTAAAGAGAAAGAAAGGAAAAAAAAAAGCGTGACGGAACACAAAACAAAGAGAAGCGAAAGCCAATTGAATTAACGTGGTCCAATGTACCATCATTTTACAGATGCTAGATATGAATGTCTGGTTCTATTCATGATATTTTAGCCAGGGGGAATAAATTGTTTTATATGAAATCGCATTTGACAGATCGAGGTGTGTGTGTGTGTGTGTGTGCGCGTGAATTCATTTTAAATGTTTCTCGGAAATACCGGCAAACCTTTTTGTTGTTTTTTTTTTTTTTTGTTTTATTTTATAAACCTAATCATTCATAAAATGTTGATGAAGTCCGCTAGTTCTTAATATTCTGGCCAATGTAAGACGCCCTGGTTTCTCCACCAACATTGCTGGTGTGGTGATAAGGTACAGGAAGGGCGTAGGTTTTAGCCTTTATCAAAACAGGTGAATAATATTTATAAAATAATCCCTGTTATTGCTTAGCAGCGGAAAGATAATTACCGATTAGTCAGCCCTGAGCGGCGTCAATGCGTACGAAACAAGGGATCAAAGATATTGGCCAGCAGGACGAGACTACGATTATTAAGAGGATTTTGAAAGAGGCTTAACGATATAACGAAGAAACTCTTTTGGATTTGAGATTTAAAGACACAAGAAAAAAAAAAAAACAACAACAAAAAACCCACGTCTTTTACGTTGATTATGATAGCTGTGAATGTAATATTCATGTCTGTAATATTGAAGTTTTTGGTGAATCGAACAACATTCATAAAATATTGTAAATAGGCATAATATAGTTTGCTTTATAGCATTACTATTACTATTATTATTATTATCATCATCATCATCATCCTCATGATTATTATTATTATTGTTGTTGTTATTATTATTATTATTATTATTATTATTATTATTATTATTATTATTATTATTATTATTATTATTATTATTGTTATTATTATAATCTCTTTTTGCCACGGTTATCTCTTTTTTGTCGTATATATCCCCGGGCTGTTAGTGAAGTCTAAAGGTCAAACGCTCGTTCGTAGAAACCTCAGTTGAAAACCGCTGGTCCGATATCTTCGGTGGATTTTAATGATCAAAGACGTCAGTGATTCTGTGTAATCCTCAAGTCACTGACTTTTGTTACATAAAGAGATGATTCCATCTCAGCCTCTGGATCTAGATCTGGGTGAGGAACAGAGATTTTTAGTTGCTCTTCAGCGGACCGCATGGGACATGAGCTTTCACCTGTCGCGAGAAACAGTGGATTTTTTGGGTTTTTTTTTTTTTTTTTTTGTTGTTGTAAATGTGTGCAGCGTACAGGGCCGGGAATATCATGTGGTCAGCGCTCTTTGGCTTCTAGGATAATCCACGTGGAGTAGTGTTCTGTTCGAAGAGGATAGCGACTGTTTATGATTGACTTGATCCGGATTTGTGGGAAGACCCTGCAAGGGTATATATTATATATAATTATACTTGACAGCTGCTTACAACCAGTGTTGTGAAATATTCAACTTTTCGCAGTTTCGTTTGACTCACGAAAGGTAAGAACCACTGAGTTTTAATTTGTATTTCTGTACTGGTGTCAATTTCACATCTCTCTCAGGCATCTTTTACACCCATCGACCAAATTGTGTCTTCTGCTGTGGACGACACACATTGCATTATTTTTGCATACAGCCGCTCTTTTTTTTTTAAACTTCAATTGGGGTTGTAAAATTATCACCATACGCAGACGTATGGTACTGGTTTGCTTGTGTAATATCTATCCACCTTCCGCTTCTGTTCTGGATTTAAAGCTTTCAAGACTTGTCCTGAAGAACAGGTCCGCCATCTTCTAAAGTGAACAGAGCTTCTATTCCTACGTGTTTTATTATGAGAGGAAAAAAAGAAAAAAAAAAGAAAAAAAAACAAAAAAAAAAAACGAGGTAAACTCAATAGGAGGTGAGTGTCGGCAACGGATATAGGAAGGATTTTTCAACCGTCTTGTTAACGGCTGAAAGTGGGCAAGTGTGAACACACGAAATGACTCAAGTGTTTATTTCACTGTCTTGTACAACACGGCACCCGTCGTCCTTACGTAGCCGCCGTCCACGGCGAGATGCCCTAGTGTCGATGTGTGTGTGCAAGGAGCTCATAGAGGATTGTGCTTATTTTATTGCTCAGCGCCGTGTCAATGTGTGTGAAGGGGACGTGATACACCCACATTGTATTTTTTCGGGTCTAGGCGAATTGAAACCGTTAAATCACTGTCCTGTTGTATATTCATTTTGACAGAAGGAAAGAAATTCGCTAAAATAAAGAAAGTAAGAGAATGTCTCAAGAAATGGTGCATAGGCTTTTTTTTTTTTTTTTGCCGTGGCTTGCGATTCTAACATAATGTTAATGTGTTCTCAGTCTTTGGATTAGTTTAACTGGCGATGCTTTCATTCTCTATACCCCGCCTTTGCTCTTTAAAAAAAAAAAACTTCTTTAGATTTTTCGTTCTCTCCTCTGGCTTTGATTTTTTTTCTCAAGCTTTTCTGGCAGACGCCGTGGCGCGTAGAATCAAGAATTATCATTGATTAAAGTGAAGTTGACCTGAGGTTTGAAAATGCCCAGGATTAAGCGATCTGACATAATGGTTGTTTTTTTACACCATGGATCAATGGCCACCCAGAGCGCGACTAAGAATACCATGGAGATAATTTTGGTGAGTGATTGACCGTATCTTCCTATTCCGGATGACATTTTGAATTGCGTCAGATACCTCGTTTGCTTCCCCCTGGTACCCCTTGTTAATACAATAATGCGATGTAGTTTTTTATGAAAACTAGCACGAGAGAGAGAGAGAGAGAGAGAGAGAGAGAGAGAGAGAGAGAGAGAGAGAGAGAGAGAGAGAGAGAGAGAGAGGGAGAGGGAGAGAGAGAGAGAGAGAGAGAGAGAGAGAGAGAGAGAGAGAGAGAGAGGGAGGGAGGGAGAGAGAGAGAGAGAGAGAGAGAGAGAGAGAGAGAGAGAGAGAGAGAGAGAGAGAGAGAGAGAGAGAGGGAGTGAGAGAGAGAGAGAGAGAGAGAGAGAGAGAGAGAGAGAGAGAGAGAGAGAGAGAGAGAGAGAGAGAGAGAGGGAGAGAGAGAGAGAGAGAGAGAGAGAGAGAGAGAGAGAGAGAGGAAAGGAGAGAAGAGAAGAGAGAAAGAGGGAGGGAGAGGAAAGGAGAGAAGGGAGAGAGAGATAGATAGATAGATAGAGAGAGAGAAAGAGGGAGGGAGAGGAAAGGAGAGAAGGGAGAGAGAGAGAGAGAGGGAGGGGGGAGGGAGTGTTTGTGTGTGTGTGTTAAGCCTGTGTGTATAATGTGGCAAAGTCTACCATTGTTATTTTTTAAAAGAAAATATTAAGCACTAGGTTTTAGTCTGTCACCGCCCCCCCCCCTCCCCCGTTGACATCCCTGGCCCTCCTTCGCTTTTTGTGGTATGGAAATCACCGGGGGGGCGCCAACAGGATTGAGTTAAGAGAGGAAATCGACTTATGTTGTGCTCTCCCCATCTGTTTTTAGATTTAAAAAAAAAAAGCAAACAAAAAAAAAAGACAACCAACAAAACATAATGGCTGTGCGAAATTTCGCATGAAGTGCCTTCCGATAGGCCTAATCCATAGCCGCATAGTTATGTAAACCTTCGTTAGTTATTCTTATGAAAATAGTTCCCAATTTTAAAAAATGCCAATAGATTTATGGATTCTTTTAAACACCATTGCCCTGTAAGTAAAAGCCAATGGGAAGCTGTAAATTCTCTCAAATCGGTGCATTTTTAGCCACTTTTTTGTTCATATTTATATACATAGCCTTGGGAGTAAAAGCTTTAGAAAGGTGGTGAAAGAGATTTAATTTTGAGAAGTAAACTAAATGGCTTAAAACAGTTACGGAGCCAATGGAAAAAAAAAAAAAAATAAATGTAACAACAGGTAAAGATCTAGATTAGATCTGGGGCGGTTCTATAAATCCAAAATGGTTACGACAATTCAGGTTTGCACGATTGTTACCGAAATACACATTAGACACTTCAGAAAATCTATGGGTGCGGTATTTTGTTGCCTAGGCAGCGTATCGTCTCCAGTCAGAAATCGTCCTATGGCAATCCCGGTCTCATTTTTTATTTATTTTCATCCCCTGTTCCGTCCGTCGGTTAGTTACTAAGTACTTACATATGTGACTAAATTTATATTTTACTCTCGTGACATGATAGTCTGCTATAATTTTTTTTTAAACTTGAATGGCCTCATTTGATGACTCCACTTATTTTTAGTCCTGCTCTGCTTGAAAGGGGCGGGGGGGGAAGGGGTGATTTGATACGCAGAAAAACCCTATAAACCGTCTTGTTATGAACAGACTGTCTCATATTGTTTGAAAAACTTCTTGCCTCATTTTCAGTGTGATCTCTCTCTCTCTCCCCCTCTCCCTCCCTCACCCCCAAAATACGCTGCCTTAAGCTAATATAATCTGAAAGACTCGTTCTGAGAAGTGAAAATCCCCAGGACGTGTGACATTTAAAAAATGAAAAAAAAAAAACCAATAAAAATAACGCGTCTGTCAGCATCTTGGTTAGCACCCACTCCCCTTCTCATCCTTATTTGTACACACGCTGCCAGCCTTGTAAAGGTCTTGTGACATTTCAGCTCTCGCCTGGCCGCACCGCTGTTAAAACCGGCAGATCGATACGGGCTAGAGTGTGGCTCATCGAACAGGTTTTCTTTTTCAAGTTCATTGCGAATATCACATCTGGTGGATGTCTTGCTCGCATAAATTGTTTTAATATAGCTTAGTGACTTTAGTTATCGCAATTTATGTTTGCATCTTCACTTGTTGAATGTTGTGGTGGTGGCAGAAGGAAAACTTATCCTCTTTATTTTATCATGAGTTACACAAGGGTGGAGGTTTTTTCTCTCCCTTTATCGCATACATTACGGTTATTGTCGTCGTCGTAGTCGTCATCATCATCATCATTATCATTATTGTTGTTGTTGTTGCTGCTGCTGCTTTTGTTGTTATCATCGCCATCATCATCATCATCATCATCACCATCATCATCATCATCATCATCATCATCATCATCATCATTATTATTGTTGTTGTTGTTGTTATTATATTTGTTTGATGCTGGTGCTGTTTTTTTTTTTTTTTTTTTGTCACATATCTCTATACATAATAAACATCGATTAAAGCATTTATGTCAATTACATAGGAATCTATTCTCAAGGCCTTTATTTTAGGTTAAACATCAAATTTCAAGGATTTAGGTACAAAATGGCAAATGCATATATATTTTTTTGTCTTTTGATGCTTTTTTTGGGGGGGTGGGCGGCACGGAGAAGAATAAGATTCAACAAAAGGCTCAGAAGAAATTATCCATAAAGAACGGTTAGTGCATCGATTGGTTTAATGGCTTACTACTAGATATAATCGGTGTTCACTGGTCTCAAACCTATAATTTTTTTTCTTTTGAAGTTCTACTTGTCGTGCAGAAAAAATGTCATTATAACTCTCGATGGTTTTTAGGTGTATTAAAAAAAAAGTGTCAGGTGGCTCCGGTGGCAAACCACAGCGAGTGGTTTCACTGAGCAAGTTCGGTAGCTGGTTGCAATGGATGGTTACAGGGGGTAACTTTGGTTGTCGACAATTATCTTCGATAGCTGGTTGCAGTGGTTAGTATGGATTGGCTGTATCAACTTCGGTAGCTGGTTGCAGTGGCTGGCTACAGCAGATAAACCAGTGATTGGCTACAGTAACTTTGATAGCTGTTTGGCGGCAGTTACATCAATAACTGATTGGAGTGGCTGGCTGGTTAACTTTGGTTGGGGAGAGCTACATCAATATATAGTTGCAGTGCCTATCTAAGGGCGCGCCTGCAGTAAAGATTTTAGTTAACTTGTTGCAGTTGATGGCTAGTAGACAATGGATTGTTATAATTGCGTGATTGGCTTCACTGCCCCCCCCCCCCGGTGACCAGCTACACGGTAGATAGGATGGTACGAGCGATCGGGTTCAAATCTCTTCTAGGATATCAATGGCAACAATATAATTTGCAATCGTATGCAACCTTGACCCTACAGAACGAAGCTAGATAGTTTCTATCTTCGCACCCGTCATTTTGAAGATTCCTAACCAAATGTGTGTGTGTGTGTCTCTCTCTCACTTCCCCTCCCTCCCCTTCCAGCTATCTTGGATGAGATGATTGATGAACTGCTACAAGAGGACAAGCAAACCCTAGTCTTCAGGCGCCGCATGGTTCTGGAAAAAGTCATGGAAAATGTGAGCTCTACATACGATTTGCCTTCGTAACCGTTTTGAAATTATCCGTGATTGATTGTAATGATAGAAGATATTTACTTAGTGGAAACCGTGGAGAAGAGGAGGGAGAGTTTCTTAATGCTCGGGTATGAAAATATGTAATTATGTATTTGAATGCGTGTGGGAGATTGCTGAAATAGTCAGGGCACCCGAATCAATTTCTCAACGGCACGCGTGATGCTTTCTGGCAAAAAGATGAGACGAGGACAGAGGTATGTAAAACATTTTTACCGCCCACTTAGATTGTACGTAACAACAACTGTGTCGAAAAATGACTCTGATTGTGAGGAAAGAAGGTCGAGGCAGTTGGTTGGGTGTGAGAGGTAAAGAGGCGGAGAACAGGAACTGACTGCACACAACTTAGAAATTCAATTTTCTCTCAAAAGACAAGAGCGATAAAGAGAAATTATGATTGCATCCGAAATTGGATCAAAGCTGGCATTACTCTGCGAGAACCCCTCCACATGGCATCGCGTCATAGGCTGGGGATCTCTTGGAGGATACTTGCACGGAGGCCAGTCCGTGGACGTTGATTCGGACATCATCTCAAGAAAGGGAATTGCCTGCACTCTGCAAATTTGTTCCCCTTCTTTGATGTTATCTACAATGTGACAACGCTTGTGGATAAAGGTGCCTCTACATATGAGATACTGCTTCGAGATTTTTTTTTTTAAATGGCATTCAATCATTATGCAGGATGGGGGTATGTTTGGTTTTGGCTGAACTAAGATTTTTCCGCTGGTTGTGTTGTTCCTTTTTCTTTTTTAAATTTTTTTTTTATATTTCAAATTAATAAATATTGGAAATTCTCATTTAGGAAATAATAACTAGTTTCTTAAAACTGGATTGAACTCCTTGGTTTTTTTTTTTTTTTTTTTTTTGTGACGCGTATTGATTTATCTAATTTTAGGAGCTGATACCTCTTCTCAAGGTGTGTGACGATGCGTCTATATTCAACAAAGCTGTGAGGTAAGGGCATGCATGTAGCCTTATTGTTGGTTATATTTTTTAAATAAAAAGTACACTTTAATAGTATGAGCGTGTTCAAAGTACTAGTTTTGGACACTTCGTGTCTATATTGTTTTTAGTTTTTTTCAAGAGATATTTTTGCCATAATTTTTTTTCATTTTTTTTATTCTCTAAATGCACAACAAATGCTTATGAATCAATTCATAGATGAAAAAAAAATTAAAAGGAGAAGAATAAGTGAATCCTGTTTTTAATGGTTTTTTTTGCTGTTATTGTTATCATCATCATCATCATTATTATTATTATTATTATTATTATTATTATTATTATTACTATTCTATTCTCCTCCTCCTCCTTCTTCTTCTTCTTCTTCTTCTTCTTCTTCTTCTTCTTCTTCTTCTTCTTCTTCTTCTTCTTCTTCTTCTTCTTCTTCTTCTTCTTCTTCCTCTTCCTCCTCTTCCTCTTCCTCTCCCTCTCCCTCTCCCTCTTCCTCTTCCTCTTCTTCTTCTTCTTCTTCTTCTTCTTCTTCTTCTTCTTCTTCTTCTTCTTCCTCTTCTCCTTCTTCTTCTGATATGATTGATAATTTTTTGAATATAATGAAACATGATTTTAGAAAGTAACTAAAGCAGCCTAAACATAACTAGAGCTGTGATTTTCTTTGTTTCACCTCCAGGCTGATGGCCAACCTGACCCAACCGTTAGAAACGCGCATGGTCCGCTCAGCTTCTTCAGACTCCTTGACCCAGAGCTCATCCTTTACCACATCCAGCACGTCCCAGTGCTCTCCCTCTTCGAGTTCCTCCTGGCCTGCCCCAGCCCTGCCAACCCCGTCCCCTCCCCTGACAAACCCCTTCAGCCCCTTGTCATCGGCCCCTCAAGCGGAGCGCCATGCCGCTGTAGTGTCACAGCTCATCAACACAGCAAAAGCACAATGCTCTGACCTGGATTTTTGCAAGTCACTCGGCTCCAACATGAGAGGAATACTGAGCAAGGTAAACTTATTGGCTTGTTTTTTCTTTGTTAGTAGAGTATTGCAATTGGTGTTCTTTTTTTTTCATCTAAAAAAAAATGTGACACTCCACTCAAAGACAATGTAAGAGGAAGTTTGAAAAACTAATTAGTCTGTCTCATTTTTCTTTTTTTTTTTTGTCACTTTCTGCAAGAACTGTTGAAATAAGCCACATAAAAATTGAAGTGTAACACTGTCTCCTATGCAAGGCATGTTACTAATCAGTATTGCAATCTCTGGCTCCATCATGAAGGACTTCCTAAACCTCTAGAGGGTTGCAAATAGTTGTTTGATCTTATTACTTTTCCTTGATGCGTCTCGGTGATGATATCTTTCTTTTGAATGTAAATATTTTAGAGACTGCAACCCAATATCTTATTGGAGGCGCCAAAGAGAAAGCTTGGGCATACAAGCATTTCTCTAGCTCTATAACCACGTTACTAAGCAGGCTAGACTATGTTAATGTACATATATTTATTTTTGGCCAAAAGCTTAGCACGTTATTTAGGATTTTATTTAATAAGCTACTGGGAACGGAATCCCAGTGATTAATTTCCACCTATAAGAATAAGAGACGCTGTCTAGACTGGATTCCATAAAGAGGGGATTTATAGTTATGGTCTAAAAAAAGAGGGCATTTCATTTGTACACCTCACATCTTTCTTGCTGTCCTCTATCTTCAGCTTCGAACTTGAAGAGGTTAAAAAGAAATTAAAAGAAAAAGAATCTTCTAAAAAAGAAAAAAAAAATTATATAAAAAAAAGGAAAAAAAACAAAAACCAGATAAAGCAGAAGAACAATCATAAAACACTACCCCATTCCCCCAGCCCACCTGCTCCCCTTCCAACACCCACCCAGGACACTTGTTTTTTTTTCTTAATTATATCCATCTACTAACTAGATGCATCATTATTCTACCTCCACCTTATAGCTGACCCTTAGTAATAAAAAAATAAAGGTAAAAAAATATATATATATATATTAGGAAGCAATTTCCAGAGCCTTTTATCCTCAACTTCTATCATTTTGCTGTGTGGATCCCTCAGGAAACTCTCAAGGCAGCGGACTGTATCAGCCTAAACCACTGTGTTCTCCTGCTGCGCAACCTGTTCCACATACGGTCTGGCGTGGCGTCCAACGGAGAGGCTTCTCTCTCCCACCAGTGTCTCATCAGGTAATCCCGACTGTCGGATATAATTGTGTCCATCGGCGGCTTGAAGAGGAACTTAAAGAGGAAAAGGATAGAATTGAAATGCTTAATTTCATTCATGCAGAGGCTGACTTTTCTAATCAATTTTTTTTTTGTTGGTTCAGTTTTGTTGGTTTAAAGTGAAATATATGGTGGTATTATTATATGACCATACAAGGCAGCATCTAATAATGAATGCTTTTTATTTGAATTGCATTGAACAACAATAGGAGAAAAAACAGATTTTAACATTTTGAAAAAGCTGCTCACTTATAAAAAAAAAAACAACAAAAAAAAAAGAAAATGTTTACTCTTTGTCCTCATGGGTACATGAATTAAGCATGCTAATTAACTTAATGTGTAGGGATTTGTGTTTTATGAAAAAAAAACTGCTTTTCCTTTCAAAATGTATCTTATTTGGGGGTCAAACCTTTCAAATTCTTTCTTACCTTCATGAAGTGCATTAGGCCGGTCCCAGCGTAGCTCTGTAACATCTAGCCTAGCGCGCATGGTCCAAACGAACATACTAAATTCTGTGTACCTGCGCAGCTTCGCTCTGTTGCTGGTCTAGGCTCAGCTTACTCACAGACTTGTCAGACGGCCTATTCAACAGTGTTGAAAAACATGCCAAGCATGTCCAATGCAAGCTGGGCCAATTACTTATAACTTAATGTAAGGTGTGAACAAATTTTTACTTCTTCAATGGTTAAATTACGTCTGCGGCAACCAGCTTGGATCAGCCTTTAGTCAGTCTATCGACATACTGAGTAGTTTTTTGGCTTGTGACAGTATTATTTGTTTTGGATGAGTATGAGTTCCAGCTGTAACAGACATGCTCATTTTTCTATTAACTTTCATTTCTGTTATTTTGCAGCTCCTTTTTTGTGACCGAGCTTGACAAAGTTGTTTTTGCAATGCTGAACCACAAGCTGAAGGTGAGTCTTGGAGTTCGAATCATCCCATGATCCATCTCAAGTTGTTCAAGCTCAGGCCAAAATATCTGTCACTGTTTGTCTGCCAGCTCTTAATTCCCCTTTCTCTCGCTCTATATATCTCCCTATTTCCTTTTTTTGTCTGTCCGTAAAAGTTATCTGTCCTTTTGTCTTTGTAATTTTTGTCTTATCTATCAGTCTCCAGTTCCATCTTTGTTTATAATTGCATCTGGGTTAGTTTATTTTTAATTAATTTTTTTTTTTTAGGTCATTTCGTTTTCAACATTTGAACCTAAATCTAGCCTGTTTTTAGTTGGAATGCCTCATCTGATAGAAAATCATTAACTCTGTCTATATAACTGTCTGTCTCTCCATTTATCTTGCTCTTTCTTTAGTTAGCCACCAGAGAGAGAAGAGAGACAGACACAAAATGGTTTAGGGGGCTTGGGTGGAGAGGAGAGAGTGTGTGTGTGTCATGCAAAACCCCTGAAATAAGGTTTTATTCTGAAAAACTAGATAATGATCATTAGTAATAGAAGAAACAGGAAAATGAGTTAAATTTGCTACGTGTGCCAAATTTGCATTAGGAATTTACGTTGTTTGTCTCTGTGAAATAATGATAATTCTTCATAAAACTATTATGTAAGAGAATTTTACTAAAAGCATTGCGAAGTTTTTGTAACATTTCTCCTCTGGGAACTCAAACTGTTTTTTTTTTTTTTTTTAAATTGTATTTTCATTGAAAGGTTTTTATTCTTGAAACAGCATTGAGATTTGATTTCAGGTAACTTTAAGCATTTTGATTAGAGGAATGCTGAAGTCTCATCAAGTTATTTTATACATAAAGAAATTATCATTTTTCAGTGCAGCCAAGCTCTCTTAAAGATGTACAATTTATAGACACAAAAAGAAAATATGATCTTTCAAAACTCGGGGACCAGTTGCTTTCCTTCCCTAGTGTCAACACACCTACCTATGGCTTCACTTCCCTTTGTCTCTTTTCTTCTCTTTTTAAATTTTTTTGTTTATCAAAGTGTTTATTACAGCCTACATTATGGATTTAGTACAAGTTTATTTTTCATTTTGTTTTTTCTTTTTAATCATATTAGGAAACATGGACTATCGGCCTTGCACAGTTGATATCTTTTCTATTTAAAGACTATGTAAGTACCAGACCTACCCTGTTGTTGTATAGCTAGCTTGCTTTATCAATATAAAATAATTACGTTGATTTACTTCTTTCGTTTGAAAGGTGATGTACATTGCAGATATGATGTTGCATTCTGCCAATCAGACAATAATATTTCAATCTAAATTTGATTTCAAAACCACTTTTTTTTTTATCAAAATATATCTTTTAAAATCTCTCTGACAGTTTTCTTTTTTTAAGGCTTTGAAGTTTCAGATGATTAAGAGAACAAAGCATACAGGTGAAAAAGGGACTTGGGTTCTCTGTAAATTAATGTACAAAATGCTGTGTAGATTGAAACTTTTCTGGAATGCAGTGCTACATAATCGGAACAATTCCATGGATTAAAGCCGAACTGATTATCAGTAAAGGGACTGTTGATCATGTAAGAACTTTGACCTCACTGTAGCCCAGATTGATAAAGGAATGAGTTATAATGCTTTTATTCTTAAAAGGCAACTTATATTATTTCTGCAAGTTTGGTCTACCAGGATATGGTTCATGTTGTCAGTCCTTTTTAAGTCGGCTATAAAAATGGAACAAAGCGAGAGTCCATTTTAACAAGATCTACAGGACTTGCAAGATCAAGAGAGCACTGCTTAGAAACTTAAGTTGTGCCTAGTTTACGTCAATATGTAAAAAGAAAAGTTATTTCACCTTAACTTTATCAGGTTACTGGCAAACTAAAGGGCAGCACTTAACAAATGTGATATATTATAAATGTGTTGACTTACTATTCCTTATATTCAAGGGGGATGGTAATTAATTGCATTTTTCCAAAGTCACTTTTTGGCATGTCATTTCACCTTATTTTATGTGTTATTTGCTTACAGTTACTATGAACATATCTTGGAAAAGAAAAGAAAATTCTTGCAATGACAATTTTAAGATATATTAAATTATTTATGCAATTCATGTAAATGCTTTTAAATGGGGCTTTAATGAGATGAATCCAAGCTACTGATTGTTCTTATACATTTAGTTAAAAATAAATCTTGCATTATTCATCTTCTTTCAAATCTGTTTGAATATATTTATTTTGCTGCACATCAGTAACTTACTTTCTGTTCATCAGTCTGCCAGCCTTCTGGAGCCTGACATCGATGAATGCCCTGTCCCAGCACACCCCGGAGCCGGATCTGGTTCCAGCCGCGAGACCTCTTCAAGCTCCAATTGCTCCCTCAGGCACAGTAGCACAGCTGGCAGCGGCCATGACAGAGCTCGAGGGGCTGTCACCCAGGGCAGCAACCTGACATCCAACTTCAAGGAAAACCTCCAGATACACTCGGCCACGGAGCAGCTCTCATCGTGCTCTTCCGGATCCGAGGAAGACGACTTTTTGCTGGAATTCAAGTCCACAGAAGATGGCCGGCTCGAGATCAAGCTGACCAACTGTCCCCAGCAGCCTCAGAGCGGAAGCAAGGAGTCGCCCATTGTGACCAGTGATGCGAGCAAACACAGGAGGAGCGGGGATAGTGGTGGAAGTGGCACTGGCAGCAGGAGTGTGGAAGATATGGACGTGCTGGAGGCCAAAGGTAATGAGAATTCTTGCTTGAGTTAAAAATGAAGATGCAGTTACTTATATTGACATGTTTAAGGATAATTATAGAATTGCAAATGATAACAACACCTCAAGAGCAATTATAATTTTGTAATGAAAGCAAGTGTCAATTTTGTGCCTGCAGAATTTTTTTTTGAATTGAAGAAAGGTGTGTCAAAGAATTTTAAAGTTAAGTAATATGGAAAAGAGCTTAGTCAGTTTAGGAAAAGAAGTATAATTCTTCTCTTTTTTTTTTGGTTATTGTTTTTTTGTCTTTTTTTTTTTTAATGAAAGAATGATAGTCTGCAAATAATGAATTAAAAGTTATAAAAACATGCTTATTGCAAATCTTTCTAAACGAAATTTTACTTCTTTTTTTTTTATAATTCCATCACTAGGATCTTCAAGATCTGGTAGTTCTAATAAAGGAGGTGTGCAATGCAAGGGTCAAGCGAGTGACCAGTCCAGCTGCCAGATGAGTGGTCAGTCTGGTGAACAAGCTAGTGGGGAGTCTAGTCCAGTTGCAGATGATGATGGGTCACCCAGAGTAACCACCACAACCAAAGAGGACATTCAGGATGAAGCTGAGGGCGGTGCAAACGCTTACTGCAATTCTCGGGTTATGGACATGGATATCATTGTGTGAGTGCAGACTTATTACATGTTTTTTGGGGACTAAAAAATAAATAAAAATATATAAGACAGATGTGAGATACCAGTTCAACTGGTTTAGGTTATAATAAAATGTACATTTGCAGTATAAAGGCAGGAGTTTTAATGATCTGAAGATGAAAACTTCAATAATGTTTTTAGTAATTGTCTCTTTCTATGACGACTTCTATGTCTATAGGGTTCTATGTTGTGGCTTGCTAAGTCAATTAGTAATCCAGATGAAAATTGTACAGGGTTTAAGCTCAACACAGAGAGGTCTGAAGTTTTATCTTTTCCGTAGGTTCATTATAAAATCATATATGAAGAAAAGTTGAGTCAAGTGATTCTCCGAGGCACAGTGTATTTTGGGATATCTCACAAAAGGCTATTAACATCTTCTTTCAGATCTAGGTTTTCATTCCTATATGGTCTGACAGAGTTTGGTATACTCCACCAGGCCTTATCTGAGTGGTTGAGTGAACAGATTACCTAGAATAGTCCAGATTTACCCTTTAGGTGATTACTTTCAACATTAAAATACATTGCTACTAGAAGTTGATGATTTAGAAGCCCTGAGATGACCCCTTATAATGAACGCGGCTTGTAAAAATGTTCATTCTGTCAATTCATGAATGTATTATCCCTATTGTCTCAAGCTTTGCCTCTACAAAGTTATCTTATCTTATCTTTTTTTTTTAAATATTCTTTTCTTTCCAGCTCTTACCTTAAAAAGTTTGCAACAGAAATAATGTACTCTGGCTTTGTGGAACTAGTAGAAAACATAATGGTAAGTTTCACTTTTCATGCTCTTGTTTGTAGTTTACCCTATACTGACAGAGTCCTGCCTGATATTTACTTGTTGCTAAGTCTTCTTTTTAGGTAGGGCCCATCACAAGTAACTAAACTAATTTGTGACTCTTACCTCATGGGTCTGGGCAAGGCACAAATAACACTATTAATTTGTGGCTCTGATCTCCTGTGTCTGGATAAGACCAAAAATTGGCTTAGCGTGACAAAGGAAATAAACTCTGTACTTTCCCAATCTATTTATATCAGTGAAATTTCCTGTTCAGTGCATAAAAGTGCATAGCCTTTCAGAAATTTTTAGCCACATAGTTATTTAAACCTACATAGTAATAAATGATCAAAACAATTCTAATCTTTAAACCGATGATTTTCGATGCTCGTGAGCATTAAGTTTCAATTAAATGAGTAACTATAAACTCCCACACAGCAGCCGACCCCCAAATAAGGGGTGCCTAATAAGCCTAACAATAAGCATTTAGAAGCATCTACAGACAGATTAGGAAGAAAGGATTAACTGGCTTCCATTATTTAGACATGTTAAAGAAATGTGTGAATGTGGCTCTAATTGAGCTTTGAAGCAAATAGTTATTTTGAGGTTGTCAATTGTTTACTGCTACATTCCATCAAAGATATTAAGGCTACAGACGAGCGAGTAAAATTTTTCTTTTAATAGTCTGTTTTCCTATTTCTTCTTTTTATATCAGCATTTAAAAAAGATAAGAAAAATCGCAGAGATCATTGCACTTGATAGATTGCTATTTTCTAAAGATTCAATAATTCTATCGAGTAAAAAAAAAACCAACTTGTCTTTTAGACACTTCATTCTGTTCAATCTTGTCAACTTTTTTTTTTTTTAATTTTGTAAAAGAAGTTCCTTTTTTGTCTTGATTTTGGCACTCATCAATCTGTTTCTATTTCTATTGAATGGTGAAAAGTTTAAAATGGAGTAAAGATTCGAACTCGTTTTAACAGCCCTCTCTGCCTGTCTGTAACCTCATTTCAGAGAGCACTGATGACCAAGTACGACAGCATCTTTGATCATTCCTTCCTAATGTGGACGGTGGGGTTTTTCCTTAGTTTTGCACATCAGCAGGAGCTGGATTTTAGCAAATTCAAGTAAGTCTACCTGATTTGTTTTGTTTTAATTGATTAATCAATGAAATTAGGAGATAAAATTACTTCAGGGATCAATATAACTTCCATCGCGATCACCCCTAAAGACATGATGCATCATGCATAGGATACATTAGTAACTGATGCAACATGGCACACAGGTAGTGTATTTCACTCTCCATTTTCCACTACTCCTTTGAAGTATATTTGTACGATGAAGGAAATTCAGGTCGATAGACGATGATGGAAATCTCCAAGTTAACAATTGTCATGGCCTAATCCCGCTAGATGAAAATGTATGATTTTGTAAACTTTGGTTAAGTTTCCATGAATTTGAAGGAGATCTTTATATTTTTTACTAAAAAACTTCTCTGTCAGTCACAAATTGTTACTACAAAGGAAAAAAAAAAAAAAGAATAAAATAGTTTCAATTGTACTGCTTTCTCTTGCGCCTCCCACTGACATTTGAAAACTTGAATGTTATGCCATGTGAGGTGCAATGTTAAATCATACCAAGTATTTTTGGGAAGGAACTGACCAAACAGAGAATATTTTCTATATTTACATTAGAAATTTCTTTATATATATTATATACATATTCATACACACACTTGAACGCATATGATGTTGACTACTGACTACTGATATTTCCTCTTTTCAATCTGAGCAGAGAGGTATTGAACCTTGACCTGATAGGCTACCTTGTGTATGAAGCTGTCATCAGCTGTGAGGCCATGGAGATAAAGCGCATCAAGAAGCAAGATATGCCAGTAGAAAAGCACAGGTGAGGGTCACATTAGTAAGGTTTTGTTGCATTGGTTGCTCTGCTGGGGGATTTTCATCAATATTCTTCGGCACTTGAAAAAGGTCATCCCCAAAAGCAAACTGGAAGCATGGCTGAATGCCATCAAAGGATATCTCTGAGGTTTCTTAAGATTAATATATCCCTTAAAAATATTCTGGTGAAAAGATACAGCAAATTTGTTCTTACAATCTAAAAAGAATCATACTTGATACTGTTTTAAAAACTAGTTTTAAAAAAAATATTTTGACATTGTTATTGAGACAGTTTTCAGATATTGTAGCACCATCCTGATATTACTTAAGGGAACCAATGCTTTAGTTTGTTTTGTCATGATAAGCCTCATGACCAGGTCATGGATTTGTGGCATTTTCTTCAGGGGAACATCTTTCTTGCCACCCTGGCTAGTTCAATCTACATATATAGAAGTGCTCCAGTTGTTTAGGAAAGTTTTACCCTACATGTATTAAAAAGTATACCTTCAACTCATTTTGAGTGAAGGCTGGAGACAGAACTTTGAGCCTTGAGAGGCTCTCACTCCCTACGGCCATCTTACAGGTTTAGTCTTTCTTATCAATTGTTTTTGAAAATGAAACTTTATTTTATTTATTTTTTTATTTTGTTAAAATATGGTTTTGCTCATATGTCACAACAATATGAATGGATTCTACTCAAGTGTTTTTATATTTCTGTGCTGCTGCTTCTTCTTCTTCTTCTTCTTCTCCTCCTCCTCCTCCTCCTCCCTCCTCCTCCTCCCTCCTTATTATTACTATTATTATTAATATTATTATTATTATTATTATTATTATTATTATTATTATTATTATTATTATCATTATTATTATTATTATTATTATTACTATTATTATTATCATTATTATTATTATTATTATTATTATTATTATTATTATTATTATTATTATTATTATTACTATTATTATTATTATTATTATTATTATTATTATTATTATTATTATTATTATTATTATTATTATTATTATTATTATTATTATTATTATTATTATTATTATTATTATTATTATTATTATTATTACTATTATTATTACTATTATTATTATTACTATTATTACTGTTATTATTATTATTGTTATTATTATTATTATTATTATTATTATTATTATTATTATTATTATTATTATTATTACTATTATTATTATCATTATTATTATTATAATTATTATTATTATTATTATTATTATTATTATTATTATTATTATCATTATCATTATCATTATTATTATTATTATTATTATTATTATTATTATTATTATTAATAAAAGCTTATTGGATTTTAGTTATATTTGCCTGTATTGATTTCCTACTGTGGCAGAGTTCACCTGGTCGTATGCACATTGAACCAGCTCTTCAGAACTCTTATGACACACAGCAAAATGGATTACCTCATTGATCTTCAAAGTAAGTGCCTTTCCCAGTACTTTACAATTAGATCTTTAGAAGTCTTCCACCAAGAAACGGTACCAGGTGGGACAAAAAAATTACCTCAAGGATGCATCGATAGAAAGGAAGAAAAGTGTTTTTCTATAAGGTTCCTCGGTCATCAATTATTGTTTTTTTGTATTTTGGGTTGTGGGAAGGATGATAAGCTCAGTGAATAGAGCACTAAAGTTTTAATGAAGAAGCTCTAAGTTTCAATCCCCAGCATTTGCCACACTAAAAATCTTTGACTGAGCTTCGTCTCTTTTGCTATTACTAAGTATTATTCATGCTTTTTCCCCTAGCACTTGTACAGTTTGCTTGAGATCATAAGACTGAGTGTTTTTGGTTGAGAAAAATATAGTGGTTGGTCATAGCTTGATGTGGGTTGCAATTGCTTGGGGTAGTGCACTCAAGGCTTACTAGACTGATTTTTCTCTTACATTTCTTTCTCAGAGTGCCTGGTACACATGACAGATCTGCACCAGCTATTTGTGCTGCTAATCAGACTTCAAGAGTCCAAGGCGCAGGGGTTGGTGTACTTGCGCGACCTTGTGCAGACTAATCATGTTCTCATCTTGATGCTGGAACAGTGGCTGGCTCGGGGCTTCATAGAGGAGGCAACGGACTTCACCATGTTGGACCATATCAGACAGTGAGTGCCAGCAACTTTATGGTCAGAAAGAAAATGACATGTGTCCCTGTGTTTTCATGGCCTATGTAATTTTAAAGCCTGGAGCCTAATTTCATGATTGATGGGAAGGTTTTTATGAAGACTGGAATAAACTGTTGGTGTTTACGAGTTGAATCTTTCAATTATTATACCCCCTCTAGGAATGATTGGTGTCAAATTGAAAGTGGAAGCATTTTTGAAAATTGTAATTTATAATAATCAGGTCTCTTTACCGCCCATGATTTATGATTTTCTGGGTGCATGTTACTGCCATTAGGGCTAACAGTGTTAAGCAGCTAATTCTTTGAGATTTAAGATTATCTCATCTGGCCTAGTGAGCTAAACTACTTATAGCATTCTGCAACAATATCACTGTGGGAGAGTTGGGAGTTAAAAATTGCATACATATTTGTTTTCTAGCACAGCATTGTTTAATTTCTTGTCTCATAAACTTTTTTTTTTGGTGAAAAAAATCTCAGATTCTTCAACTTCAGTTAGATATAAAAAAAAGTGTGCATGGAAAGATTCCAAAATCATTTCATAGTTTCTTATTGGCACATCATGTACATGTTCTGGCTGTGGTGCACATGAAAATAATAAAAAAAATTCTTGGAATATGTGGAATGATGGTCAAAGCTACAATTGTAAATTTTTAAACTGAAAATCTGCTCTTGCTAGACACAGTTTTTCATTCCATTAATTTCTTTTCAAAACTGAGAGAGTTGGCAGTTAAGAGACTGGGACATCGCCTTGAAATTCTCAATAACAACAAAACTCCTTTTTTTTTCCTCCCACTAGGTTTGCAACACGGCCCATGATGGCCAAGTATGCCAGTCTGCTGGAGCAGACGGAGTTAAGCAGAGACACGGTCAACGTAGCGGTCTTGACCATGATGTACCATGTTGCCGGTGACTGCAAGCGTCAGGACACCTTCATGCAGATGCCAATTCTCAAAGCCTTCTCAGAGATCTGGATGCAGAATGCTATTTCTGATCATGTAGGTTTTTTTGATGTGCAAACCTATCATTCTTTAATTCTCTTATAGATAGTCTTATCAAGTGTAAAAGTGAACACTTTAAAATGCAAAGAATGGAGTGCGAAATAGTCATTTTTGACCATCATGACATCCTGTTTATATGAATTGAGTAGATGCAGTTTTTTTTTTTTTAGCTTGTTTTTGTTATTTTATATATGGAATGCACTTACAAAAGGGTGATTTTAAAGGTTTAAATATTTTATTTTCCCTTCTCTGAATTTATTTTTTGTTTATACCTTCTTTTTTTTCCTCCTATTTTCTTTCTAGGCTGAGTTTAACGACCTGGTGGAGTTTGTGCTGGAGATGTTCATGAGCCATGCGGAGAATGATCCACATGGCTGTGCCCACAAGCTGATGGATGGACAGTCCAGGGAGCAGGCAGAGGATAACGGTGCAACAGATGAGGGCGGAGACGACAGTGGTGGGAGCAGTAGGAATGGTAGCCGAGGAGGTCATGTTGAAAGGTGAGTAATGCTTGAAGTGCTTATCAATTAGATCCCAGGTTAGGATTTGGAGAATGTGGTACATTTTAGGCCCACTTATTATCTTCAAGTCTCGGAGAGATGAAAATGGAATCTAAATGTCATAACTTTTGCAAACGGTCAATCTTAATGATCAGATCTAGAATGTCACATTACTTTGCTGTGTGTATAGACTGTTCAATGGCTCCATTTTTCCTTGGATTTTTACTCCTCAGTTCAATGAATGTTGGCAGCAGCAACTGCTCCTCTGTGGACTTCACCGATGAGGAGCAGAACTTGATATTTACCTGGATCACTGACCTGGAAGGGGATGATGCCTCCAGTGAGAATGCCGCAGACTATGTGTACCGTAAGCTGCAAGACTACGGCTTCTGCAGAACCAAAGAACAGGTGAACAAAGTTTCTCATTGAGCCCCCTTTCAGTGGTAAACTTGTCATGAAGACAAATTTTGTGCTATAAATGCTTCTTGGTAGAAATAACACTTCTTTTACCTGGTATGTTTTAATGTCCTTAAACCACAGGCTTTTTATGTCCCTCTTCTAAGCTAGATTAATTTTCAAGTTTGGTAAACTGCTCATAGTGTATCATATAAAAGGAGCATCTATAGTTGTATCTTGTTTAAAATAGTATTATTTTTTTTAATTATCTACATGTAGGGTTAAATAGCATGTCTTTGTATTGAATTTCCCTGTTAGTAATTTTCATTGTGTAAAAAATTATCCCTAATAAATGCTTTCCTGTAATGGTTGAAACAATAGTAAAGCATTGTTTGTGTGTGTTACATATCAATGGTAACTTACCGTATTCGTTTCAATAGTAGCGCCGGGCGCGTGAAAATGAAGAAGGGGGGGTGCGTCTAAAGGAATGTTTTGGATGACTTTCTTCAAAGACAAAGTGCCGCCGTTTCCGTCGTCGCCGCCCTCCCCCCCTCTAGTTAGTTTTAGAGTGCCATGGTTGGGTGAAGAAAGCGACGCGTCATTCGAGTCCGATGTCTACGAGGACTGCAATAGTCCAGGACATAAACCTCAGACGCCTTTGTACTGACTTTGACATCCCCAATTTGAGATGACAATTGCAGTATCATACTTTCATAGTCATTCATTGTTTACATGTGTTGTTATCATCAGATCTATTGCTTAATAAATGTTTTGAGTTTGAGTTTAATAAGAATCTTTTATTCTCGAAAGTGGTGTTTTTTAAGTGTTGCTTGGATGGGAAAGGGGGGGGGTGTTTATTAGAGATGGCGCTACTAATGGAGGGAATACGGTACATACATTTTGGAAAGCAGCCACTTTTTGTAAGTAGACCTCTTATATTGATTTATTATGTGTTTAACCTTGACCAGTGATCCTTGTGAGATTTACTGGGGAATCTAATATTGCCATTCATTTTTCAGGCTTATATAAATGATGTGATGATTCTAATGAGATTGTGAACGGAAGAAAGCAATTCCCATGTGTTATCCCTGGTTGTTTTTTCCAATTATTTTTTTCCTTAGCAAAAAATATGATATGAATAGAAGTATTTTGTTTTTGAGTGCAATACAAGGTTGGTGCTCATATGACATTTTTGTGTTCATCTCTTCCCTACTTGTTTTGGTCCCTAGATTTCAAAATATCTGCAAGACAATGGATTCATTGAGCTGGTGTCTTCCTCCATCTCTCCGTTCAATTCATCCAACTCATCAGAACAGTCATCGCCTTTGGCCACGAAAAAAGTAAGAACAAAGAGCCCTATGGGAAACAAACTTTTATTTGTTGGGGTAAAAGTAAATGATTTGGAAGTCCTAATCGCTAGATGTTAAAGATTTCTGATTTCATCCTTCATCAAGCATCTCACTTTTGAGAAACTAGAAATAAAGTCAAGTTACACTGCTGCTGTCATATTTATGAAAAACAATCATCATTTATGGACATCTTTTGAATTTGATCGATGCAATCATAAAATTAACTCAGTTAGAGCAAATCTTAATTTTTACTTTATTTCCTTTTTCGACCAATAGTCTTGACTTCCTTTAAAATTAAGACGTTCTTGATTGTATAAAACAAAAATTCCTTTACAATTGTGTTAGCAGCAGGATCAGCTACCGTCCTCCTCTTCCTCCTCGTCCCCTGAGCACCAATCACTGGACAAGGGCAGTCGACCAAGTTCTACAGAGGACCAGCCTGAGGTCACGGAGGAGGACAACCTCATTCCTCTGTTGTCGAACAAGCTGAAGGCTGAAGGTTTGGAGCCCCAGCTGAAGTGGCTTCAGCGGCAATTGCTGGAAGCGGCTTACGTCAAATTGGGTACTTGGATACTGCTTTTAGGTGTACATAGATAAAAATATTGCTAAACTTAAATATGTGTGTAATCTACATCTGCAGCACTTTTTTTTTTCGTTGTTCTTTTTATTTTTTTTAAATTAATTGGCATACTCAAAAAATACTTATGTATGTCTATGAAGAAATTTTATGAATAATTTTTATCTTTGAGTTAAAAAAAAAATTATATATTTTAGATATTGATAGCTTTGAATGTAATGTATATTAAATCCAACATAATTGTATCACATTAGCGATACAAAGTTCTACTCATTTCAGAAAAAAAGATCTGGAGAATGTCCAATTTTTATAGCTCCTGTCAATACAAAAAGAACATCAGCAATTATTTCCAGAATAAGAAACTTCGTTGTGGGGAAATCATAGAATCAGGCTCAATAAAAATGCCTTTCAACCAGTCCAAATAAGTCACATCTTGTTTTATGATATAGCTAATATTTTGAATACTTAGAATGATGAGCTTTTAAATTAGCAAAATCATGTGAAATTTATAAGGAGATATTAGACTTTTGGCTCATTCAATATAGTGAGTCAAAGATTAAATTTATCTTCTTAAAACAGAAGGGGGAGTGGTGGTGGTTCCAATTCAAATCTGGACTTGAGCCTCGTTAAGATTGGTTGTAAGACAAGTATTGAGAAGAAAGGTGTTCTTAAATCGAGCTCAGTCTTTATCACAGAATGAAGAAAGAAAAAGAATCAGCCAGTCTTTGTTTGAGTTTCCAGCAACCACATTATCAGGATCATTTGTTTCATGGGACTTGCTTAGTTCTCTATTATATATCATTACATTTTTATTTTTATTTCCTTCCCTTTCAGTTCTCGAGGATTCGTCACAACGAACGCATGTGGAGGAACCAGTAGCCAAGTTTCATGCCAGTAAGTTATGATGAGATGCAATCTCTCCATTTGCATTGTATTAATCTTTTAACAGTTACTTCATAATCAGATCTAACAAATTATTTATCCAAACCCTGGGAAGTTTTATTTAAAAAAAAAAAAAAGAACATTTTAAGGCACAAGATAGAATTTTGAAGAATTCAGTTGTTTGGTATTTGTGACAACACACCCTGGAAAATTTTATTAAAAAAAAAAAAAAAAACTGAAGATTTCAAGGCAAAAGTTAGAATTTTGAAAGAATTTAGTCGTTTGGTACCACAAATTAATTGCAAAATTATAACTGGTGTTTCCATGGGAAGAAGTATTTGAATTAAAAAAAAAAAAAAACTATTGAAAAAATAATCTCCATGAACTTGAGCTCAGAATATTTGTGAGTTGAGCTGAATAATCCTGGATGCCTTAGATTTGAGGGTCATTTTTTTTTTGTCTTTATATTACTCTTTTAGAATATGTATCATATATCATATAGAGGATTAAAAAAAAAGAAAAGGGCTTTCCTGGAAATATAACATTTTTTATGCAGTGCATGGTGTATGCTTTCACTAACACAGGACATTTTTAGAAAGTTTTTATCAAAGCAAAAATAGATAGGGTTTATTTAAACTATCAATGACTTTAAAACTATTGCATTGAAATATTCCTCTTACGTTTTTGTAAATTATAACACACATTGCAATCACAAACTTTCTGTGAAGAAAAGTGGTCTTGACCTATCTAAGAGGAGAAATTTTATTTGATTAGTCCCAGCATTAGCATCTCACATTAGTTCTTTCTTGAGCAGATGCAAAGAGTTGTGAACCTCCCAGAGACAGCTATTTTCACTAAGATAGATGAAATAAAAAAAAGTGTCTTGGGAACTTTACTTCTCTCCTTTGAAAATTTCTCTTTAAGACTCTGGGCTGATATCAAGTCAGAGCATTACTAAAAGTGGATCCGATTCATTGCTTGGTTTTACCATTAGCTGTGCCTCTCTTCAGTCCAGAACAAGGCGATCCCGCTGGTGGCCTGGAACGATGACCTGGAGACGGCCTTGAACCATCCGTACTATCTGATGTTGCAGAGGAGCCTTGGCCTCATCACACATGACAGAGGAGATATTCTGTTTCCAAGGATCCCAGCGTTTTTCACACCTTCCATGCTTGTGAGAAAGGCCAGCCAACTTGGACCCTTGGAGTCGGGTGAGTCGCTGTGCTTTGCCATTTGTCTGGAACATTAGACTAGTTTATTGATTGTGTGGCTTATGGATTTTGCATCTTAGCTTTTTTTCCTGAACTGTTGCTGTGATGGGTGTACATTGTAGCAGTCAATTATGTGATTGCTTTGTTAAATAGAAATTCAATGATATTTTAAAGCCAAACCCCTTTCTATATTTTCTAAATTTAGTAAACATGGCCCAATGAAGGAAGCTTATGTTTGGTTTAAAAGAGAATCGCTGAATTTAAAACTGTCATTTTCAAGGAATGAAATTTGATCTCACTTTCAAAACACTGCGATCGGTCAGTAGAATTTGACTCTAAGTGTAGCCGTTTTCCCAAAAGTAAAATGAAATACCCTCACCTCTGCTGGATATTCTAAGGATTTTAGGTGCCGGAGGCGCAGATCATGTAAGGACTGGGTTAGGAATTTGTCAGGGAAAATGCATAAAACAAAGACATTTTGTTAGGTGGATTAAATTAAAACCAAAATAAATCTGCTGTGGTTTGGGCATTTCTTGGATACTTCAACCATTGAAGTCATATTATTTGGTAAGAGTAAAAAGAGAAGTCATTGATATGTTTATCTGTCTTTGTATATTCTTTCAGGTCTGGTCAAGTTTGATGTAGAATCAATTAAGAAAGACTCCAGCGTTACACACCTGGACATGACTAGGCCTAATCTGAGCATGAGCAAAACATCTGCAGTAGCAAGTCATCCAACGGGAACTTGTGGGTAAGAGCTTACATTCTGTCCACAGTGAGAAGAGAAACTGATTGGATCAGCAGCCAAAATTCTTCATGAATCTCGGTTTCATTCAAAGATCTTAGGATGCCATATAGTTTAATTCGTACAGCACTAGGCTGACAGTTCTAAGGTCTGATGTTCGAATCCTGTCATGAGCTATTGATGGTTGGGGGAAAATCTCAGCTAACTAGATCTATCTTAAGACTTGACACGAGCTTAACGTCTTTGTGATTGTAGAGGTGACAGCACGCATTCTTTGCCTCCAGGGCTGAACTATGCAGTAACATTTCCCTGCTCTACACAATGATTGCTGCCCCAAAATTCAGGATAAAAAAACAAATAGACATTCTAAGAGTTCAAAGTCAAAAGAATAGTAATGAAAAGGAGTACGTCGGCTTAGTTGTCTTGGAGGCACATCTCTGTATCTCTCCCTCTCTTTTCCTGTTTCTCTCTGCCTCCCTCCTCACTTTTTCTTTACCTCTGCTTTACGTCTGTTTGTTCTCCTTCAATCACTTCATTCCTTTTCACATAATACTTTCCTCTTCTCTTTCATTTCTTAACTTTCTTAAAACATAACAACTCAAAGTGCATTTTAATTTCTTTTCTTTCTCATCCAAAATGCAGGCGCTCTGTGGAAGCAGCAGACCATATGTGGCTAAACATGATTCAGAAAATGAACGGAGACATGGATGTAGGAAGCAACTGAGGGTGTTTGTGAAAAATTGTCTTACACCCAGGCTAACAAAGCTGTTGGCTAAGAAAGCTGTTCTTCTTTCTGGCTTTTCCTGCAGCCTTTTCCACTGGATTGCAGGAACAAAATTTTTTTTTCTTGAAAACCACATCATGGCATCCATCATACTTTTATTTGGAAAAGAAAAGAAAAATCTTTATAGAAGAAAACTGTAAAAGCATGCATTTGTTTCCATAAAACAATTCCTTGCTCTAGAAATCCTGTCATATACCGTCATTTCAGTGCTTCAGACTACCTGAAACTTCCCCGTTGCCATTGTGTGCTCAAACAAGGGTGGTAAACTGAGGTAAATCTGTCGGTGTTATAATTGAATCTATAAAATTGGTGAGGCTGCTCTAGAAATGTATTCCATACATCTTGCTATGAAAGGACTTTTATACACTTTAGGCGCCATTTAATAATATGGCTTTTACGCTGAGTCAAAGAGCTGATACACTATTGGGTACACTTCTGACAATAATCATTTCTACAATTATCCTCTGTAAATGTGGAAAAAAATTTGTCTCAGAGAATGGTTTAAATGAAAACAGTGGCTTAACCCCTGATCAGTTTCCAGTTTGCGCACCCAGCCTTGATAGGCTCTCACCAATGAGATTATATTTTCCACTTTCTTTCGCTTATTATATTAATCTTGCCTTGAATTTTTAAGTGCATTTACCACTGAAAGAGTTCAGCAAGTAGTCTATCATAATGTGAAATCCAACTCCCACAAAAATGTTCCAGCATTTTTTCTTCTTCTTCTTCTTTTGTCCTCATATTATTATCTGGTTGAACTTTTATATGTTGTGAGAGATTCTTGGCTGTAATTACAGCAATATAAAATCAAGTGCTTTGTGACTATTTGTGATAATGGCTATGATCATGTTTACAACTAAACTACGTCTGAGCTAGTTTTTGGAATTTATTCTTTGTTGCACGGATATTGAATACGATCCATGTCGTCGTATAGTTTCGTTCTGCACTGTTGATGCTTAGCTCAGCAATGATAATAATAAAGGAAAAAAGATGCCTATTCTTTACAACCTTTTTTACTTTTCAAATTTACCAGTTAAAATGATTTACTAACAGGGACAAATTTACACACTGGGGCCTTTTTTCTCCATTTTAAAGTTATGAAAATACATCATTTTTCATCTGAAATAATGACGACCTCAAAACAATTATCTGGAACCTACAACGTGATTGAATTTGATTTCAATATTCATGTGAATCGTTATATTCAACAATCTTCAGACTAAAAAATGCTCCATTAATAGAGCTAATTTGGTCAAGTTATCAGTTTCTTTTACCATACTGGAAATATTCCAATTTATGGCCATTAGTCTCTTAAGTTATTCACTGATTTAAAATGTGAACGAGTGATGCAAGACCTTGTTTGAAAACTATTTGGATGCCTGATTGGTTTTCTTATATTTGCGATGCGATCTGTTAGTTTTAATTAACATGAGATGTACCCCTCCCCTTTCCCGCCCTTGTATATATTTTCATGTACATGAACTTTTCTAGACTCAATACAAATGCAATATCTAGAAATATGAAAAAAAGTTATTCATAACACATTCTTGTTATCACTATAAGTGCTTTATTATAAGGTAGGTTAAAGAAGCAGAAAACCTCTAAGGTTTGGCGGTGCACAGAGGTTTAGCTTAATTGATAGACTACTCAAAGATTTTTTATTTTCTCATAACTATGTGCAGACTTGTCTATGAAATAGATGGTTTAGCAACATTGCACTGCATGTATAGAATACCATATTAATACAGTGATTTTTAGGCTGATAAAAAAAAAGTAAGAAATTATTTGGAATCTTAGAATGATTGCCAATTCTTCTAGCTGTTGTTACTATGCCCCTTCCCCTCCCTCCGTGTGTTCTGGTATGTCCCTAAAAAGTGAATAAAATGCTTTAAGCTTTGTATTCCCTGAGCCATATGTTTGCCATAAAAAGGAAAATCTGTTGGAATATTGGAGATTCAATTGCTCTGCACATGTGCGTATTTTTTTTTTTTATCTTATGCTTCATTCAAGTGATAATTGTATCATAAAATTCCGAAAGACAAAGAATGAGTGAGAAAAAGAGAGACAGATACACAACAGACAGGCAGACAGACATAAATAGACAAAGCCAAAGTCATTGAAATTAAAGATAGCAACGTGGCGAAACTGTAAGACAGAAATAGGCCTTTGGTGGAAAGAATGAAAGATTGTGATGAGAGACTGAAAGGGGGTTGAGAAACACGAAAGCATTACACTTGTTGAAAATTGTTACTTTTTATGATTGAATTGTGTGTTTTAATGGTATGTGTGATACGTCAAAGACATTTTTACCATCAATTACATTATTTAACTGATAATTCCTTTTTCTATTTTAACTTAATTCATTTTCTTACTTTATGTTTGTTTTAAGTGAATTGTAGTGTTTTTTGTTTTTTTTCCTCCATGATTATTATTATTAGTTAAGCAGTCACCAGTAAAAGTGTGGAATTTTATGCCATTTAAATGATTGTATAGTTTATTTTTCTCTTTAGTATCATTGCATTCAACTGGAATATCATGATCCCCCCCCCTTTATTAGATATTTGTACAAAGCAGAGTGGGAAAAGTGAAGTTTTCTTTACCACAAAAAGAAGAATCTCTTTTTTAACTTATCAACGCATGAATAGGATGCTAAACTTATAATAGATACTACTAGGTTTATTCTATCCCAGGAGAATAGTCGGGTCCTTAAAAACATTCAGCCATGTTCACAGCGTTTCTGTAGCAACTACGTAATTTAGCTGGCAATTCTGACATACTGTTGATTATCAGGTATCCCATAATGCAAGCAACAAACGACTGCTGCAAGAGTTAATGAACCTTTTTTTTGTTGAGACAGTATTTTTATTGTGATGTAATATCAGTTAAAATCATTGCCAAGAATAAAAAATCCTTTACATCCTGTAACCTTTATTTAATAAAGTAAAGAAAAAATCAAAACAAACCAACAAACCAAATTAGAGGATGATGGATTGGCAGTTTCCTTTGTCTTGCAACAGCTGCTTGGTCAATATATAAGTTTTTTTTATAATGTAATAGCATAGAGCTAGCCTCTGTATGGGTCGAGCTGTTTTATTATCTGTCTTACTCATCCTGCACCTTTTTTCTTTAATTCCCCAGACGCACTTTGTCAGGAAAATGACTTATACTCAGTTAGAAAATCATGTTTGCATTTTTTTGCTCTAAGACCGAATTTGCTTGCAAAAATTATCATATAAGAAGTAGATTTTCAAAACTTTGTTTGATGTCTGTGTGTTAGGCGGGATATTTACAAGGTGCAGCAGGTTCAGGGATCTTTCTTCTTGTGGTAAAGAGAACAATCATTCACCACGGCCTGGCGAAGAATGAACATAGGCATATGTAGTCCGGATCATAACTGTACATATAGGCAGTGTGGATCACATCAATATATCTTATATGCCAATAGATGTTGTAATCACCGTTGTTATTGGGATAGAAAATGTTACGTGTCACTTACAACAACAGCGTTAGAGACTGCAAGATCCAATGACTTGCAACCAGCTCAAATGAGGCCTTGTATGAAACTAGTTTTAGTTTTCCTTTCAAGAAAGTTCTTTAATTTCTACCATCACAACATGATGCGTTGACATAAATCTGTATGGAAATAATGAACGGAGAGAAAAATTTTGTAGCACTAGCAGTCTCAAGTGCCATAGCGAATGGAATTACCTAGCAATATTTACCACATCAAATGAATTTGAAAATGGTGACCAATAAGACTGATTTGGACTGCATTATTGAGATTCAGAACTTTACATCTCACTGCATTTGATAGTGATATTGATGCACCCCATATATCTTTTTTTTTTTTTAAATAGATGTAGTAAAAAATTTCAAATTCAACTGTTGTTGGTGATAATTTATGCTTCAAACTCATTTGAACTAGATGGAAATCATGTGATTCTTAGTACAGTTTCTTAAAGAGGGATTTGAAATTAAGATTTAGAAGAAAATTATTTTTTGGGAAAAAAAAATGATCTATTAGCTGATCATAGGATAAGGTTTGTTAGTTTTTCACTTTTATCATTCTTGTAGATAAAAATTTTTGTTTGATTTTTTCCAAAGAATATTCGATTTTATTTTTTTTATTATAAACGTTACCTCTCTGTTGTGACATTTCATGTGCATTAAATTTGAAATTAATGTGATGATATCCAGCAATTTTTTTCGTTTTTTTTTTTATTTATTTTCTCTATGTTGTTACCTTCAGCCAGATATTTGTAACTGGTTTTTCTGTAATAGAGGTTGCATTTTCCCTCTTTGTAAAAAAACAAAAAGATGTTGTTTTGGTTCCAGAAAAAATTCGCAGTTGTTTTTTGTAAATAAAAGTGATTCTAACGCAAAATACAGGTGTTTTCTTTCTTCTCTGCTTATTTTTGTCAATTTCTGACCTGCTTCATGTCATACTTTAATCTAATTGCAAAGTGTTTAATACTGGTACATGTATGTGTGCTTACTGCATAAAAATTTCTTTTTTTTTTTTTTTTTATGATTTTGAATTTATCGCAGGTATGATATGTCATCAAGTAAAGTCTCAAAGAAAGTTGCAGTATGAAGATATATTATGAATGTGCAAACTGGTAAGCTAGCAGGCTAACACCTGTTGTAGTGAAAGTGTAGGCAGAACATCCGAATTTGAGCGTTAGACTGACAAAAAGGAAGTCCCTGGCTTGGTTTTCGTCATCTGTTCAACCTTATACTAGGCTTGGTGGAAAAGGGCAGTCCATGAGAGGAGATAAAATACACAACCAACACAGGCTAATCCCCATATTATTGTTTAATGTCAAATTTATTTTCCTGCATATCTAATAAGAGGGGAAAGGTGCAAATCTATATTTATTTCTTCGCTCAAGTGGTCCTAGGTTATACAACTTGAAACTGGCAAATGATTATAAACACGATTATGATAATATTTTCCTTTATATAGTTTTAAATTCGAAGAATTCGTCTCAAAGTTGTGCCCTTAGCGCACAGATTAGCGGAAGCTGTGGTTGTATTATGTATAGAGAGGCTTCTAACCAATATGTTCTGTGCGAAGCTGAAAAATTGTGCGTTGGTCTTTTCTTGATGAGAAAGTTGATGCTGCCCTTGTGTTGGGGGCAGGTTGTGTGTTTGAAGATCGATCGATGTTTCTGTCTTGCCCATAGCCCACCTGTCCATCCAATCTGGTGTGATGTTCTGTTTTTTATGATCTGTGCTGCAGCTTGCAGTGGACCTGGCGTTACAGAGGCGGCACCACGAGGAGGTTGGCTCGGACATCGCTGACCAGTTCCTCAAGACATAATCCTTTTCACCCACTTAACACTACGTGCTCGATATTGAATGTTTGTTAATGTCGAAGAAATGTTTCAAAACTGTTAGATCTAAACTGGATAGAGAAATAAGTAAGCTGATCACGGAATTTCTCATGCTGTTTAAGAAAGAACAGCTCGCACAGCAACAGCTATCGACTCTCCGTGAGCTGAGAAAGGATGACATCACTGGTGGCTTTCAACCAGGCCTGTCCAAAGTCCGGCCCTTGGGTCAAATGCGGCCAGTCATCATATTTGCACTGGTCCGGCCGCAGCCTCTGTTATAAAATCGATAAAATAAATCCTTAAAGGTTCAAAGAATATCAGGCTAAATGGTCGGCCCTCATGCATTTTCGTGTCACCAAATCTGGCCCTCCACAAAGAGGTTTGACCACTCCTGGCTCTAACTAATCTGAGAGAGAGCAAGACTGGACAGGCTCTTCTGGTCAAGATGTTCATAAATCTTTAGATCTTTCCCGGTCACAACAGACTCTCCTGCTGCTGAGGAACGATACAATACTGGTCGCTTAAAACCGGTAACTAAGCGTTGCCACAGGATGTGACGACATGTCTTTGTCTTCCGATTGTCATGAAGTAATTATTTGTAAGTAGGAGATAGCTTGCCAATAAATGTGTCAAATTTTGGCGCACGATTCATAGATTAAAACATTTTTTTCCCTTCCACTGTCATGTCAGAGGAGAAAGAGAACGAAGCTGAAGTGATCAGTCAACACTTGCTCTGGGCTGACACAGTTTGTTTTTTTTCTTACACACCTTTCCTTTTCTTTTCTTTGTTTGCTTATTTCTTTCCGCTTTCTAGTTTGTTTTGCTTCGTTTTGTTATTCTGACGGGAGCGATAGTGAGAGGATGTTGATCTAGATTCTACGGGAAACCGTACCTGGGATTTTCACAGCTTTGCTGCCACTTTCGTTAGATCGTAGGTAGATTTGTACCTACCGCCTTCCCATAGCTCTCTTAGAGAGTGACACAGGCGCAGAGCTGCCGCCAGACAATATCATAGTGTATAGGTTGATATACCTACCGCCGCCAGACAAATTGTCATAGTGTGTAGGTTGATATACCTACCGCTGCCAGACTATGTCGCAGTATGTAGGTTGATATACCTACCACCACTCATCCCCAGTGAATGGCAGTAGCAGGAGTAACTGTCTAGAAGCCCTGCCAAAACAGGATAAGGGAGACAAGTCGCGGCAAGTTATCAGAATAAGATTTCGTTTTGCCCCTACTTATGTTGACAGCAAATGTATTTTTCACTCTCAAGTCCGCATACTAGTTTTTGGGTTAACATTTTTCTAACGTTGAAGTTATACTGGAAACAAAAAACCAACAAAAAAAAAAACAAAACATAACAGCAAAAAAAATCTTGACTAAAGCTAGATCTATATATACGAAGATCAATTTATGCTTGGTATAGTCTTTACAGAGATCAAAATGTAGATGGTAGTAAGTTTAACTTTCGCTGCAGCGCTTGCATGTTAAAATTGATACGATGTCAGTTTTAAATAAGTTAATAAAGTTTTGTTTGTATGATGCATTCTTCTTTGCCAGACTCTCTCTCTCTCTCTCTCTCTCTCTCTCTCTCTCTCTCTCTCTCTCTCTCTCTCTCTCTCTCTCTCTCTCTCTCTGAATACGTTGTCTCTTTGTCTGTTCAATTGAACATCTTTTTAGATCCATGTTGCTGACCTAAAAAAAAAACCTGATTAAAAAAAACAAGAATTTGGTACACCGCTTTTTACTAATATAATTTTTTCCCGCAGTGTAAGACTTAGAGGGACGAAGGCTAGAATTTTTGCTACACTTTTTTTTACAGTAACTGAATTGAATTGGCAGTTGGTGGTTAGAAATGTCACCGTTGACTTGCTTTTCCCAGAAAATTTCAAAGCTATGTGACTCTTATTAAGTGTTTTTCTATTTCTAATCCCATCAGCGGAATGGCTTGTTACCAAGACACCTTTATTCATGCTATGTGAATTTTGACAAAGGTTCGGTATAGACGATGGTGGGGGAGTTCTTCCAACGCACCCATCACAACATCGCATCCGTTGGTTTCCCTAATCTCAGCCTCAGACCCACGGGAGATGGCGGAGATGGCACACAGATCTCGATTGCTATAACAGCTGCTACACCACGGGCAGGAAAAACATAATTATTGTCGTTTCAAATGCTTTAATATTATTGAAATCGAAGGAGAGAAGGAAATATGTTTTTAAAACTGTCATTCTGCTCGCAATCTGATTTCAAGGGGGGAAAATTATTGTGCGGAATGTATTTTAAATTTATTTTTTATTCACCAGAAAATTTAAACTGAAATTTCGAGATTGTGTTTGAGTTGGCGTGTGTGGGAGGGTGTCGGCGAGACCAGTAGAGAGCGATGTTTCTTAACTGCTGAGAGATGGGGGGAAAAAATTTACTGCTAAAATGTGCTTTTTTTTCTCCCCCTTCTGTTATGTTTGAGATTTTGGAAAAGGGTTTGATACGTCTCCTAAAAAAAAAAAAAGAAAGATATGCAGCATTTATTTTATTATTATTTTTTTTTAATAATGAGAATTTTGCACTCGGTATCATTGAAGGGGAATTGTAAGATAAGGAAATTCCCATCCTTAAAACGCTTGTTTCGTGACATAGCGATGCCAGGCGTGCTTTCATTTAGTGTCTGAATAATATATATATATATATATATATATATATATTTTTTTTTTTTTTTTTGGAAAAAAAGCGGGGAGGGAGGGGAAATGGGTCATATCGTTATGAAATTACCCTTCATTCTTTAAATATAATTATGAAAAGACGAAATTTTTCAAAGATAAAATATTAATACCAACATTTTTAAAATTCTGGTTTAAATGATGATAGGAAAAAAGTAACTAAGTACTCTACAGAAATTGATATATGTATATATATATATATATATATATATATATATATATATATATATATATGTATGTGTGTTTGTGTGTATTTACATATTTTCTAAAAAAGTAACCTCATGGCTTTCATTATTTTGGCATAGGCAGTTCGCACAATCTTTATGAGTTGAGGCATTGAAAATTTTTATATGGAATAAGAACCAGATCTTATAACAGCTTTATTTTTGACATCTCATTACTCACTATAAATACAACTTTAAAAGCTGGCGCCAAAATTCGCTGCAGCTGTTTGAAGTAAATAGACTGACGGTGTCAATTGAAATCTGCCTGGGATAAAGCAAGGATATGTGTTTAATAAAACTTTTCATTAAGGAAAAGCAAATTCATAATTGGATTTGCGGGAGATTTGAGGGGGCAAGTCATTTGATGGAAAATCGCAGGTGGGACTTATATCTTCTCTCGTAAAGGATTGCTTAACCGTAAACGAGGTGGTTTTCTCG
>JAWDGP010003233.1:165000-175000 GCA_033675545.1 Elysia crispata | reverse complement strand
CTTTTATATTTTCTATCTACCTATCTACCTATCTATATATCTATCTATCTATCTATCTATCTATCTATCTCTCTATCTATCTACCTTTCTATCTATCTCTCTCTCTCTCTCTATCTATCTATTTGCCTATCTCTCTCACTTTCTTTTAACTCCTCCCTCAACATTTCTATCTCTGCAGGGAATCAGCCCGCGCACAACATCTCTTACCTCCATGTGTTTCCCCCCTAGGCTTATTGTTTTTGGCCGCCCCAGGTGCCGCATGGCTCACCATTCTTAATGCCATGAGGGTATAATATGTTTATGTTGTGTCATTGTGAAAACATAAAGTACCGCATCAATCAGCTTAGGTAACCATATCCATAGCAATGCGATGTCGGAGATTCGCCTGTAAAACGAATACGTAGCATTGTATTATTGCTTAGCTATTTTTTTTTAAGGTAACAAAATATTGTTGAATTATCAAATCAATAACATGGCGGTTAAACGGATATTGTTACAAAAACAAATAAACAAAAAGAAAGGGGAAAAACCCAAAGCAAAACATGAGTCATTCTCTAAAACTATCAATAAAGACAGAAGTAAGGGGAAAAAAAATTATTGAAAAATGAAAGAGGCATAATAAAACTCCTTCCACCTTCCTATAAATAATTAAAACAAAAAACAACAACAAATATATATATATATATATATATATATATATATATATATATATATATGTAAATATATATATATCTGTCTCAGTCTGTCTGTCTGTCTGTCTGTCTGTCTGTCTGTCTGTCTGTCTGTCTGTCTCTCTCTCTCTCTCTCTCTCTCTCTCTCTCTCTCTCTCTCTCTCTCTCTCTCTCTCTGTCTCTCTTTCTCTCTCTCCCCCTAAGTACTAATTGTATCTCTCATGACAATCCACGACGTTTTTTTTTTTTTATATTGAAAATAAATTATGTTAAGTTAAAAGGCTATTGCTTATCTCAAAGATGCATGACCTGCATTTGAGCACATATAATGAAGAACAATGTTAAGAATTTATGATTAAGAATCATTACTCTCACATCTTCATTACCAAATGTGATATACCCTTCAACAAACCCATGAGTGATAGCTGTGACATGTTCCAGGTTGCAGAGAAAGAGGGACTCTGAAATGGTTTTAGAAAGTATTTTGCTGAGATGGACAAATAAATCATTTATTTGACGTGTAGAATGTATTTATTAACTGCCCAAGGGCAAATGCTAGCGCTTTTTTATATATAAGAAAATAATCCATGTAATCTTCTAAATTAATTTTAAAAAGTTACTATCATGTATCGCTCAAAAGTACCTTAATGTGCCTGAGCAATGTCCCAGTCAGTACGCTTATTTGTATTTTAGACTAAGTTGTTGCTGAAAATCCAAATGTAACTAAGATCGTACCATGTCTGTGAAGACTACCCTAAGTTAAGAAAATAATCATGAAGATCAGCAGTCCTGGATATTGTGCAGTTATATTGCACGATATATGAATATAACCAACTTTTTTCTTCTCTCTTTTTTTTTTTTTTCAAAATTCATTTATCAGTTGAATGCAAGTAGGCAGCCACCCGCCCCCTCCATCAAGGCCATGGGATGTGCAATTCGCCCATTACGATACTTCAAAATGCGAATTCTTAAAAAAAAACAACAGATTTTGTAAACTACTTCAATTGAGAGAATGAAGAAATAAGCTCAGCAATACTATGTAAAAAAGTTTAGCTTATCTTCATATTCTTGTAGTCCTAAATGCAGATTTGATTTTTTTTTTAAGTTAAGCCCTGAAAATTGCACTTGTATGTAAATTTATGTATTTTTTTTCTTAATAATGCCGTCAATACTAAATGAAAATATCAATATTTGAAAATTTAATGGGATCAATAATTCTAACTGTGTTTTATTTTGGATGTATCATTTCCTTGATTAAATTGTTTTTGTTATTTCCTTCCGTCTCAACTTTTTCATGAGGAGTTAATTCCCTAACTAAGGAAATCGACAAAACCCCTGTTTGTATTACTAAGTAAATACCAATGTATAAAAATTTAATAGTGATGGAATGAATAATCTGCATATTTTTTAGATTATAAGTATCATTTTGTTGACGGAATTGACTTTGGTATTTCTTTTAATTTTAACTTTGTCAGAATGAGGGAGTTTTGTATTCATTTTTTTTTTTTTTAATCAAATAAATTAAAAAAAAAAAAACAAAAAAAAAAAAACTTAGGTGTTTTGTCATATGCTTGTGACTTTCGTGCTTCAGTGATTGTTTTGTTGTTTTTCCTTTTGTTTTTTCTTTTGCTTGAAAAAATCAAGTCAATTTAAAGGCTTTGTTATATCACCTGTGGCTGATTCTGTGTAAAATTGACGAGAATTTTTTTTTTTTTTAACATTAAATTTGTGAGACGTATTTTATTAGTTCCATATCTTAAAAAGCTTAGATGATCTATATTGATAATTTTCTGTTGACAATGTTTTTTCAACGTTAAAACAATTTTTAAGAGATCAATCAAACGTCCAATATTTTTTTAAATAAGCTTTTAAGTGCTCACGTTTGGGAATATTTCATACCTGCAAGTACATAATTAGAAATTCACTCCATAGTGACTTATTGAGAACAATGAGATCATTCAAAACTGCTCACATTATCTCATGACTTTTTTAATTGGGATGGGAAGGGGGGCGCCAGTAGGAAAACATCGTCACTGCATTTGTATTTACTCAGTGACAAGCCTGGTCTTAAAACCCTGAAATCTTTTTGAGGTAACGGTTTGAAACCGCTTATACATGATGAATGATGATGTACATTACTTCCGTTAAAAATCTGACTGAATCAGAAATCTTTTGAAATCTGTTCAAAATGCCATTAAAACTTAAGTGCTCTAGTGTAATATTTGATTTTAAAAAGTTTCAATTTTGGTATCGAACAGATTTATTCAATTCTGTTTTGATATCTTTTCAGAATCGGAGTAGGCAGACCTTATTTATTTCTACTATCACTATACAAAAGCACGAGCTGCAAAGTTCCATCAGCAAATTCGATGTGTTAAATTAATTATTCAAACGTCAATATCAAATTTCAGACTATGTTGACTGAATCATCTTATGTCTCTTAAATAGTATTTGGTTAAAACCCACACTAGTAGGCTAGGGTTCGAATATTTGCTTTTCGATTTTCTCAGAATGATCAAAGGTTGTATGGAAGCTTGTAATTTTTAGCTATACACTAAACCTGAAAACATGACGATCAATATCCGTGTGAATTTGGACTAATATCAACAACATTTATAGACAATAGATGTCCTAGATCCTACAGGCTACCTATTGTGTGAGTCAAAAGCACAGCAAATATTTTTACTTGTAATTATTAAATTGGGTCAATATTAAATTTTGCTTTCCACCTTTGAGTAACCTATTTCTACACTAAATGGGCCTATAGCATGCTATCAGTTCTGAGATAAGAGGTAACCAATTGGACTCTGATCATGAAATGGAACATAAAGCAAAAAGTTTGCCTTAACAAAACACATAGAGGGTAGAGTGAGGAAGAGCAAAATTTCACTCTAGGGTGTGGCTGGTGCAATACTAGTACCACTCAAAGTAATGCTACTTTCAATGTTTTATGAAAAAAAAAATATATGACAGGTAGCCAAATCTTGACACGAAATGGAATTTTTCTCCTTAAAGATAAACAAAAACCTACCAAAATAATGAGAACTCTTTTGTTTAGCTTAAAAAAAATTTAGAAAATCTTTTTATCTTAGCAACTTTTTTCCGTTTTTTCTTAATAAATTTCTAGTCGATTTCTCCTTGACCTTCTCTCTCTCTCTCTCTCTCTCTCTCTCTCTCTCTCTCTCTCTCTCTCTCTCTCTCTCTCTCTCTCTCTCTCTGTATCTCTCTCTCTCTTATAAATGGAAAGCGCGTTTGGTCTTCTTTTACGTAAAGCATTCCTGAATAGCAGCATCCTGTTTTGTTGTCAAGCCTAGAGAACCAATAAAAGAATCTATTTAATACTTTGTATTGGGATTAGCATTTCTTTTCTGTTCTTTTCCTTTTTTTAATTATATGTTGAACACAAAAGTCCTCTTTTGAAAAAAAACAAAACCTTATGTAACCATAACTTTCAAGTCTGCCGGAAGAAGAAAAAAAATCTATGGGTTTTTAAACCAACAGAAAACTGAAGATCTCAAGATAGGCCTACAACATGTATGTGCAATTTGAAGCAACCAGTGTAAATGGACCTGTGCTATTAGAGCGGGCAAAGCTGATAATTGCTGTGTTATTTTTTTTTTTCCATTTTAATGAGGCCATTGAGAAAGTTCATTTTTTTTCTTGAACAGAACTTTGTACTTAGCACGCCGAGCTTGACGTAGGCCTAACTGGATGTAAATGTCCGTGCTAGCACTTGAGCCCACAGCCACACATAGATCTCGAACAAGGTTTCCCGACGTACTACTACAGCACCGTCTTGATCGGATTTTTCCGAAAAAAAAAAGTAGAAGCTGATAACCCAAAATTAGAAGCTCCGAGACTGGATTGGACCACATATAACGCGCATGCGTCAATTGAGGTTGCTTCTAATAGGTGGGCCAAATTACATAACTAATACTTAAGCTCTTTTAAACTACAAGAGACGATACGTTTTTACTTCTATTTTTGAAGAATAGCCAAGGAGATTGTTGTAAAATACGAAATGAAAATGGAGCATATAGCAACATACCAAAGAATCTAGAATAGCAGTCTTGGAGTTTTAAATTGATAAGATTATTTACAATAAAACATCTCATTCCTATGATTTCTCAAAAAAAAAAAAAAAAAAAAAGACACCTCCATTTTTTTTTTCCTTAGACTACAATATCCACAAATTTACCTGAATCATGCTTTGTAAAAGTATGCGCCTCATTATTTTTTTTTTTCAACAGAATGGTTAAATTGGTCTCCACGCATACAAGTTTTTAATTTGTAAAAAAAAAATTGGCGCTCCCCAGGAGTTAGCGGAAGTTGACTGAATGTGGAAAACCCACAAAGTGATATAAATCCACAAAGTGATATTTTCCTTGTCCTCTAAAACTGTTCCAGACCAATACGATAGTGAATCGATTAACGCATCTGTTTGTCCTTGGAGCTATTTTCTAAGATTGTTTCCTGTTATTGTTGGACTTCAAAGTGTTGAAATAGAGTAAGTTCCATTTCGTTTTTTTTTTTATTTTGATGCACATTTATAGCGCAAACAAACTTATACGTAACTTTTTAAGTAGCCTACAGATTGCATTGACTATCTCGTGTGATTCTTTTTCATCATAAATTTGGAGTATACCTTTTATTGTTATTTTTTTTTTAATAATAAAATCATTGATGTTATAACTCTGAATTACATACTTAAAAGACAGATTGCATTTTGTTTTCATTCCTTGAAAGGATCTCGATCTAATCATCTAATGTGAATTAGCTTCATAGTTTTTAAGCCCCCCCTCCCTTCTCCTCCAATTCTTCACCTTATGGTGTACATTATAATCTAGAATCTGTTGGTGGACTGTCCCTCACATGTTATCAAGCGAGGGTATTGCACCTTTGCTTGAAGATTAAAGACACTTAATCTGTTTATCTATCTATCTATCCATCTATCAACTACTCTACTACTACTACTACTACTACTACTACTACTACTACTACTACTACTACTACTACTACTACTACTACTACTACTACCACTACTACTACTACTACTACTACTATTACTACTACTACTACTACTACTACTACTACTACTACTACTACTACTACTACTACTACTACTACTACTACTACTACTACTACTACTACTACTACTACTTCTACTACTAATAAGCTTACTATTACACAGAGGTAACTGCTGCTGCTGCTGCTACTGCTAATAATACTACTGCTGCTATCACCATCACTGCTTCTACTACTACTACTACTACTACTACTACTACTACTACTACTACTACTACTACTACTACTACTACTACTACTACTACTACTACTACTACTACTACTACTACTACTACTACTACTACTACTACTACTACTACTTCTACTGCTGCTGCTTCTACAGCTAGCACTGCTTCTACTACTACTACTACTACTACTACTACTACTACTACTACTACTACTACTACTACTACTACTACTACTACTACTACTACCACTACTACTACTACTACTACTACTACTACTACTACTACTATTACTACTACTACTACTACTACTACTACTACTACTACTACTACTACTACTACTACTACTACTACTACTACTACTACTACTACTACTACTACTACTACTACTACTACTACTAATAATAATAATAATAATAATAATAATAATAGTAATGATGATGATGGTGATAATAATAATAATAATAATAATAATAATAATAATAATAATAATAATAATAATAATAATAATAATAATAATAATAATAATAATTGTAAATAGGAACAAAAAAGAAGAAGGGGCAGAGAAAGAATACGAGAAAGGAGAAGAAGAAGTGTGTTTCCCTTCTGACATGTTATCTCGCTGTACTTCGTGACACATCTCTTGACCTTCTCTCCTGATTTTACTGCTTCAACTTATTATTTGCTTTTAACCTGCACAGCTTCTGGTTTTTCCTTCCATCAGCTTATCGCCGTCTGGTGACTCCTGATCTATACAGATCCATTGTATTTTTGTGCGAGTGCCTTATCTGATCTCTCTACACTAATGCAGGTCTGTGCTGTTTTGTCTCCCTGGTTGTACTGTTATCTTCTTGATTGCTTGCATTCGTATTGAAAGTATAGGTTATCAGGCTTATCAGTTGACTCTGATGCATCATGTTCCCCAAAGTTCTCCTGTGCCTGCGTTACACATTGCATACTTATTTTTCCTGTCGCTATCCATATCCAGTATCCAGTGTCAGCGACGCATCTCCCATTGCCTTGTTCTCGTCAGATTTTTTGCATTTGTAGTAAAGAGATCTTTTAAATGCACCTATCTGTGTGAACTCGAATAAAGGGACAGTGGGCATGGGTATATAAACAAATCTATGTCCTTCCTGTAGTTTTCAAATTTAAAGTCTGATAGTAGATTGATTGTAAGCTTTTAAAGAACGTAATCAGTTCTTCCTCTGCCACTGACGCTTGTGTGTCTCCCACAATAAGTTTTGTGGGGTTATTATAGCCTCCCAAGAGTGAGGGATATTTTTAATCCTAAATGATTAATCATTTATAGTAAATGACATTTTGTTCTGTTTTGCTGGATCAATACAGCCTCCATACGGGCCATATTGTCTGAGCTTCTACGAAAAATAAAGCAAAATATTTTGTTTTCAACTTCCGAACATGATCAACCGGAACACCTCCTACAAGGAAAACACTTACTGTTATACTTTTAAAAAATAAAATCAAAACGTTTAATTATACGCGTATATTTAAAAGAAATTTTACTTTGGCTAAAAAAAAAAAAAAAAAAAAAAAAAAAAATAACAACAAATAAACTGGAATTACCTATCGAGTGGACGTACCACCGATGGCTCATTCCGGTAATCGATTCTTAAGTTATTATAGCGATTATGTATTACAAAGAATGCTTTCATTTTCTCATATAACATTTTTTTGAACCTCATTCAAAGTGTGTGCTGGTTTGAATATGGACTATCAAAGGATGATAGAAAGCTAAACTCGGCCTTTTTATTGAATTTTTTGAAACTCAAGAACTAAAGTAACTTTTTAGGGTATTCTTTTTCTCTCATGAATTTACATATACATACATCATGTGTGCACACATGCATACCTTCATCCTTACAAACATACATAAATACATACATATTGTTCCTGCCAGAGAACAGTGTTATTTATTTGCCCTGTACCACTCACTTGAAAAGCATTTATTTAGTTCAACGACCCTTTCTCGGTCTGATCTTATGGAGAAGATGTGTTACGTTGTGTATGACGTCTAGTACTGGAAAATCTGCCTCAACCACTGGCATTACAAAAAGTTTTAGACGCTGGTTAGGTGTAGTAACTCTCAAACTGTTAGGTCTATCTATATAGATGTACATATTTTCGCCGCATTAGAACATTAGGGAGCAACTTCTAAAAGATAAGAATACATGTGTTTGTACTGATAACAAACGATAAATCTACTCGCACGACATAATTGTATAAAAGTTGATGTAAAATATTATCTAAGTTTATCTAAGCTAAGTAGTAAACAAAAGGAAAAAAAAAACTTTCCGTAACTGTAAGCTTATTACCATTTTCAGGATATACATTGAACATTTATAGGTGTTTTTCTTCATGCAACAATTGAACCAAATACAATTATAAATGACAAGAAATTATAGCTTTTGTGATTAAGTACATCCAGGATGTCGCAAGACTTTCGAGAACTGTAATAGAGTCTAATGTCATTTTATATATATATATATATAAAGAAGTTGGAGCTATATAGACATCACCTGATAAGATTAGCAAAGTACATGTAGTTAGCGATAAACTAAGAGATCATGTCTCACGAACTTGTAATCTCCCTGAGGATTTTAATCTCTGAATATTGCATTAAATCTGAAGTTGAATATTGCATGCTAAAGACAGTAGAAGAGAGTTATACCATGTTTTATAACGAAACAACATTGATGTTCTCTTTTGCATGAATCGAAGAATTTTACAAACATTTGGAGGTATCTTCAACATTTAAAAACTTCGGTTGCCCCACTCCCCCCATCCAAATCTGCTATCTTTTTATGCGGTGGCTTTTTTTTCTTGGTATTGTGTATTTATTTATTTTTGATTGAGAAATACCTCGCTGATCGCGATTTTCCCATTGAAATATTTTTACCCTATCCTCGTTGTTTAAAAATCTATTACAGATGGCGATGGTCGACAAACCGGAATCGAAAAAACTCTTTATTCACCTGCTTGGCAAGACTGGCACTGGTAAAAGCTCTACTGGAAATACAATTCTAGGCCGCAAGAGTTTTAGATGCGAACCTAGCACCTCAGCAGTGACCAATGAAATCCAGTCCGAGACGGGTTCTTTAGGGTCTCGGGAGATGCAAGTGGTGGATGGGCCAGGCCTAGAGGACGAGCACTTGATGAAAGCCTTCAAAAATGTGGTGGAAAACAACAAAGACAGTGTTCATGTTTTTTTAATGATCTGGCGCTATGGAGATCCTTTCACGACTGATGACACTGCCATGATTAACGCAATGAGGAAAACATTCGGCCGGTCAGTCATCCGAAACCACGTGATCATCGTCATGACTTGCGGAGACAACTTTAAGGCGGACACTGAAGAGAGTAAGATGACATTCAAGTCTTGGTGCGAGAAACAGAAGGGCACGTTCTCTAGGCTGCTGAGAGAATGTCAAGGTCGAATAGTGCTCATTGAGAACTCTCGGTCTGAAGGAAACCTAGACGAGACAGCTGTATTGTCCTTGACTCATCAAATCCTCGGGCTTAAGGCTGCTACTGGAAAGGGCTTGGATAAAAACAACCAGAGTTGGGGAAACATATTTCAAACTTCACATTTGTTTGGGGGTATCACAAGGTTGTCATACAAATTTGGAGTTCCAATTATAAGCATAACTGCACTGTGTGCAATTATCTATTATTTTGGTTGGCGAAAAGAAAGATGTAAACCCATTCAGGAAAAATCGATGCTTGCCTTTGCCTTAAAGTTCAACCTGTTTTGAATGTGTTCCGGAAAAATGCCGAAGCTCTGTCTTGTCTTTATATTTCATAAATATTTTCTGTTAAACTTGGGAGAAGGTTGTGTATTCGATCGAATTTTTTTTCTTTGTTTGTTTCGCTTTATAAAATTTGTATCACTTTTTTCAGCAGTTTTTTTTTTTAATTTTTATGCATCGAATAATTTAAACCTTGTTCTAACATGTTAGATCAAATATGTTTGTTATTGTGCCTTTTCGCAAAATGTTTTCCATAAATGTGTAAGAAAAGTTTTTTAGCAAAAATCACCAGCGGCTCATAATTTTTTTT
>JAWDGP010003233.1:160000-162500 GCA_033675545.1 Elysia crispata | reverse complement strand
TCTCTTCCCCCCCCCTCTCTCTCTCTCTCTCTCTCTTTCTTTTTCTCTTTTTCAACCTCTCTCTTTTTGAAAGTTTAAAAAAATGATCGTGGTCAAACGATTAATAAAGAAAATGAGAGTAAAAGCAAACTATGTCGTACTGAAAAAGTAAACGATGCGGGAAAGACGAACACCATCATATTAAGTGATTTTGACTTAACTGGGATGGATACTATCATCGACGCATACTTTTCCTCAAGCGAAGCGTGATCTATGTGGAAAGCATTTGCAAATAATACTGGTTTTAACACCTTCTCTCGTTTCATAATTTTTCAGTCTTTCAAGAACATTTTGATAGTTTTAATAGTACATTTAGCAGCAACATAATAATACATAAATATGAAAAACATCGCAAATTGACCAAGAATGGTTCTAACTGAAAGTCAGTATATTGAATATCAAGGAAAACGGTAAATCGTCGGAGGATGAAAAATAGCGTTCAGTATTAAATGCAAAAGTTGTAAACTTAACTTTTAGTCCTTCAAGGCATTATCAGATAATGTAGATTCTACTTTGATGAAAGATAGATGGGAAAAGCAAGCATAAAAACTGGTTAAAATACTAAAACAATCTTCGTGAAGATACTCTCTCTCTCTTTCTCTCTCTCTATTTCTCTCTCTCTTTCTCCCTCTCTCACTCCCCTCCATGTCTAAAAATTTTGTTTTGATCCATGTGACAATTGAAACTTTAATTTTCAAACATATTGACTGCCTAGCTGAAAAATCAGCTCTAGTGCCCAATGATGTGCCTATCCACTCTATGTTCGATAGCTGTGATACTAAATTCTCCGAAGAGCATGGAGCAACCTCAAGATCAGTTAGCAATGGGTTCCTAATGAGAGAGTTTATATTTGTCTTCACTAAATCAGTTTTGACCAATCTCGCTGTTGAATGTAAAAGGAGAGATTTTCTTTTCAATCATGGTTGAATAAGATATCTAACTAGAAGTGGGTACATAAATTTATCGGAGTAGAAAGGAGGCGTCCCCAATGTTTCTGTATGGTTAAAGTATGCAAAGATGATCTGGAAGCCATTTAAAGGATGTCGTATGTTTTGACCTGGAAAATGTGTATGGATCGGTACCACACCAAATGATTCAGCTGGCCCTAAGGATGTACCATGTCACGGAGGATAAACAAGTATTGTTAAATACAGCCGTTTTCGGATTTGGTATTGCCATGGGCTGTATGATATCCTCATTTCTGTTCGTCACGGCTATGGAAATTATCTTGAAAACAGCAGAAGGAAGCGCAAGCTTAGTAAATCTACTCGGTGGTTGTAAGAAACATGCCCCTTTTGAAAATATTGATGGATGATACCATCATAATGTGCTCAAATGAAGACGAAACACGCCAAATGCCAAATGCCTTGACGTCTTAATGGCAGGTTGAAATTCAAACCTAAGATGTTTTAGCAGTCTTTCAATAAGGAAAGACAAAACAGATCATCGGATACCACAGGTCAGTCAAGAAGCAGTTAAAAATCTTCGGAGATGGTTCTTCCATGAAAGATACCAAGAGAGGTCTAGAAACAGCAGAACTTGCTAGCCATCAATAGATATGGCCTTAAGAGGAAATTCAAAGTGTGGGGCTACTCCCTAGGCTCCTCTGGCCTCTCCTGGTCAACTACAGTAGTGGCAACAGAGGATTAAGTTCACCAGGCCGGAGATGGTAAGGGGTACCTCCGAGTCTCACAGGTTTGGCAATGAACTACCGCAAAACTACTGAGACTCCCACTAAAATCCTTCTTGGAAAAATACAAATAAAAAGCCAGACTACTCTTCATGTTACAGAAGTCCGAAAATCCGATGGTGAAGACAGTACAACCGATCAGGTAGAAAATGTAAAGTTGTCGAAGCCGTAGACCATGCCAAAGAAAGCTTTAAGTAATCCAGCCATGTTCAGTGTCCCGTTTCGAATCCGACACAGTGCAAAAAAAAAAAAAAAAAATGCAGGGAGACATTTGGGAGTCACGACATGGATGTGGCCCGGCCCCCTTAGAGTGTCAGAAGTTAGAGGCCGAATCACTTACTTTAGAGATTTTTTTTTCTGTGAAGACTCTCTGTTATTTGGCCCCCTTGTGAGTTTCTATGTGCATAGCTTAGGTATAAACCTTGATCGAGACAAGACAGTTTTCAGTCTTCTTGTTGCATTGTTCGATCTCCCAGGCGGAACTCTGTAGATTTTGGAGTGATTTTATCTAATATGGTAAAGTAAATCTTTTAAATTCCATATGACGTAGTTTAAAAACTTTCACAAATGCTTCCAGTGTTTTCTTTCCGGGTAAATCTTATAGCCTGGTTTCTGAAATGGTGAAAAAACAATTCATCTTAGAATGTTTCATTAGTTTTTAAGTATACAGAATAACATCAAGTTTCTACTCTCCTCTAAACCTTGTCATTATTTTTGAAAAAATATATCCTAATTTTGTAGTCATATTCTTATATCTTTTTAAAAGAATAG
>JAWDGP010003233.1:145000-152500 GCA_033675545.1 Elysia crispata | reverse complement strand
GCTTTATACGTTTGGACAGATAGATGAATATACCCGAAAATAGCGGGACTGAGAAAGAAAGAAAGGGAGACTGAGAGGGAGGGAGAAAGGGGGAGACAAGGTGTCCAAAGACAAAGAGAAAGAGATAGTTTAAAGCAGAAACAAGAGAGAGAGAGAGAGAGAGAGAGAGAGAGAGAGAGAGAGAGAGAGAGAGAGAGAGAGAGAGAGAGAGAGAGAGAGAGAGAGAGAGAGAGAGAGAGAGAGAGAGAGAGAGAGAGGAAAGCAAATACTCAGCAACAGAGGGAGATGGATAGAAACATATATGGATAAATTAACTAAGCTAGGTAGATGGATATATAGATAAATATATAAATACGCAGATAGAAACGTAGGAAGTTAAATGGATAGATTGATAGGAAGATAAACTGGTGGATGCATCGTTATAAAGAGAAACAGACAAACATGCAAGCAGGCAGGCGCTCAGAAAGACAAAACATGGTCAGCATGAAACAGGCAAAGAGATAACACAACACAGATACCCCGAGAAGACAAAGGAAACGACATCTAAAGTCCCAAAGCAAGTACAATTATGACCTGCATTGTGAAATTTTCTGCTCTTGTGCACTAGATCTAGTCTAGATGACAAAATGGAGCAACAATTCCTACAAAAAGGACAAAAGGGGGCCCGCGTAGAGCCCTGCCCTGCCGGTGTTGTGATTGATAACAGAAGAAGCCGACAGGATTGATTGTATCTGTTGCCAGATTCCAACTTGTTTTGACACAAAGTCCAAGTGCTGCAGCGGACGAAAGATGACCAGATTAAACGGTGAAACTTTCGTTCTCACGGGTGGTGGTCTAGTTTTTTGGTTGTTTTCTGGTCGTGGTGAAAGCTTCTCGTTTGTCATTGTTCCACTAAATTTTCTAGTTTGCAAATATTCCAATAAAGATTCTAGCTCCTGCTTTGTCATTGTTCCACTGAATTTTCTAGTTTGCAAATATTCCAATAAAGATTCTAGCTCCTGCTTTGTCATTGTTCCACTGAATTTTCTAGTTTGCAAATATTCCAATAAAGATTCTAGCTCCTGCTTTGTCATTGTTCCACTGAATTTTCTAGTTTGCAAATATTCCAATAAAGATTCTAGCTCCTACTTTGTCATTGTTCCACTAAATTTTCTAAGTTACAAATATTAAAATGAAGTTTCTAGCTGTTGGTTTGTCATTGTTCCACTAAATTTTCTAGGTTGCAAACATTTTAACGAAGGTTCTAGCTTTTGGTTTGTCATTGTTCCACTAAATTTTCTGGGTTGCAAATATTCCAATAAAGGTGCTAGCCTCTGGTTTGTCATTGTTCTAGATTTACATGCGAAGGAATAATCTTTTCTACAACTTGCGCATATCTTATAAAACACAGTGTTGAATTTCACAGCATAAAACTGAATGAAGCTTAAGCGACACGTTAGAACCACTACAGCAGTGTTGAAAATACAAGGTGCAAAATATAACAAAGTTCAAGAGCTGATTAGACTGGGCTAGGCCAGAGCCCTTTACCATGATATTATTTTGTTTTTTATTCCCCTATATTCATCCTCTCTTCTTTTTATGTCATTTTTTTCTGCTTCTTTTTAAATTGATATCTTCGAAATTCTCATAATAATCGCTTTCTTTTCATCAATAAAGATGAGTTTGTAAAGCTTTCAATTTCAGTTCCTGAGCCTTAATTGTGTTGATTTATGTTGGAATTGTCCGAATTCACCCTCACGTGGAAGGACAGATGCGGCTTGCGAATTCACACTTTAAATTACAGCTGATGGGTTGCCAGTAGCCCCGGACTCATGGTGAGGTGGTAAAGGGTTCGAAGCCTCGCTCAAGTTATTTGGTGCTGAGGTCGGATCCCATCTACATTGCTGTAGCCTAAGGCCTGACAGGGACCTAATACTCTCTGTGTTGCAACGACAGAACACGTAGCCGTTGCCACTGGGTTTGGAAATAAAGTGATAATAGTTGCATTTCCTTTACCTAACCCTTCCTTCACCGCCACCCCCCCCCACACACACACACACACAACCCGCTTCACCCCGGTACCTCTCCTCCTGTTGCAACCTTAAAAGGTTACTCGCCTAGACAGAGTGCTGAATCAGAAACCAACCAACCAACCGTGACCGCTATCATGGTTAGAACACAGCCTATATGTACACAACTTGATTTTCATATATCGTATAAAGAGTTCCTACCTTTTCCTTAAAATCAAGTCCGATTTTTCTCTCGAGTCACGGAGAGAGGTGCACGAAATTTGTAAACGAAAAAAATGTGCGTTGGATTAAAGAAAACACGGTGTAAGACAGTTCGTTGATTTCTGGTCTAAATAAACTATACATGTGCCTGAAATAGCAAGCTATGAGCAGCATAAATACACTGTCTGTTGAATCAACAAACTCGTGTTCTCAAGATCGAGAAAATGCGACGCCTTTTCTTAAAAAAATAAAAATCCCACCAAGATACTCTCGAATCATTATTGGTAAAAGGCATTTTTTTCGGTAACAATTCTTTGTCGATGTTTTCTAAGGCTTCTCATCAGTGTTTTCACAGTAATTTCTACTTCTTCTGTAAGATTCTCTACCTTCTGTCTTTACGCAGTTCTCATTTAATGTACAGATAAGATCTAATTTTCATTTTATAGTTACCTTTATGAAAACTATTTTCCAAATTTATAGCTCAATTTGTCACTCTACACATGAAATTTTAGTTTATGGAGAAATTATCTTGTCATGCATTAAAAGTTTTGTTGCGATTCACGTTAAAAAGTCCCACATATATTTCTATCTTGACAAATCCATTAATATTTTTTTCGAAATATTAAAAAAAACATCTCTACTGAGAGCAGCAACATTCATTTTACGATGTTTAATTTCGAAAAAAGCATTTATGTGCTCACATAAAGAGCATGCAGACTGCCCATAAAATTAAATAAAAAAAAGAACCTTAACAATATAATTAAGAGATTTTGCAGACCCATTTTGTCTACTAGATAAATACGCTCTATATCATGTATAACCGAACGAAAAAAAATTATGGAAGACACCTGCATTTTGGCTTTATTCTCCAAACTAAATGATTGAAATATAAGCACATGAATTAAAAAATAAAAATTTATATCCAGTTTAATAGCCCTTAAAACACACACACACACTCACACACACACACACACACACTGCGCATGCATGGATTGAACTGCCCTCACCTGCATGCCTCGAATTTTAGACCTATAAATTTTTGCTCAATCAATCTTAATCTGTTTCGTTTTACCGATGCAGCTGCGAAAAAAAAACCCGTCGCTATTTTGAAGATGTTTTGTCCGTACTGTTAGCTTTTGATTGAATAATGTGAGCAGCGCAAATCATTGTAAAAATAGAGCAAATTTTGATCGCGATTATTATAACCTATGTAAATGATAGGGTTCTGTGCACCCATGGGGTATTAAATCTTATGACTGCTTTCAACGACCTTTGATTACAGTTGAAAAACTTTCTCTCGACGGGGTATCTTTTATCTTTATTTGTCAAATTGAAATAATTTACTATTGTTTTATGTAGAGCATGATAATCACCCTGGAATTGTTCACTATTCCAGCTTATCCAATTTAACTCCCAGCAGTTGATTCTCTCTGACTTGCGTCTGCCTATCTGTAATCACCTCTCTACCCGTATCTCCTTATCTCTATCTCCATCACTCTCAATCCCCGATATATCAAATAAAATTTTACATACTTTACCTAATCCGGAGCTCCATACTCCCCTCTTTGTCTCTCTCTCTTTCTCTCTCTCTCTCTCTCTCTCTCTCTCTCTCTCTCTCTCTCTCTTCCTCTTCATTTCTCATTTACTCCCTCCCTTTCTCTCTCTCTTCCTCTTCATTTCTTACTCTCTCGGTCCCTTTACCCCCCCCCCCCCCCTCTCTCTCTCTCTCTCTCTCTCTCTCTCTCTCTCTCTATCACTCTCTGCATAACTCACCCCAACCGCCATCAATTTTTTTTTTAGAAATCTTTCCCATCTTTCCCCCCTCTTGTCCCACCTGTTATCATTAAGTCCTGGTCCAGGTGAAACAATAAATCCTGATTTTCTCATCCCGTACCTCTTGACATATAGAGCTCAACCTACAGCCCAGTCCCTCGACGGCGCTCCTTGAGCGAACACAAAAGACCTGATGTATATTTTGTCAGCTGCCAGTAACGGCTTTACAGAGAACAGCAGAAAAGATTTCGATAACGCCGAAAATGGATCAAGATCTTTTAAAGATTTCTAGGGACACTTAAGACATGTATGTAAGACATTTAACTTGGAGAACAGATAGTTCAGAGATGGACTAAAGAGAGAGAAAGACGGAGGCGAAATTTACTACACGGAGGGAGACTTCAGGCAGTAAAAACCCTTCTTTCCTTGTCTCTTTGTACTGAATATTTTTTCCCCTTAATGTTAGATGTTTAAGAAGACTGAAATTATTTGCCCCATCGCCACAGGTCAGGATTTACTTAAAAACAGAGAGAAAATTCAATCACAATGGGAATGGTCGACGGGGCAGTTCATGCTAAATGTTGAAAAAAACAAAAAACAAAACAAACAAACCAAAAAAAAAAAAACAAAAACAAAAACCCAATCTAATTTCCAGTTTAAAATTATGATCAAAACTTGGAGAATTGAATTCTTATTCTCAAGAACTTCAAGCGTTAGCAAACTAATTATACTTTATACTATTTTGCTAGCTTTTCTTACTACTTGTCATCTAAAGCATTTAGATCTAGCTCACATTACCTAAGAAAACTGTTATCATTTTGTGGTTACGGGGCTTAGAACGCTCGGTGGCTGTGGGAGTATAGCGTCCGCCCTGCTAGCCACAGAGACCTCTTTCTCGGGGGTCGAGCCGCACTAGCAACTCAGTCGGCAGGTGAGATTCTCCTCTTTGTGATTTCGCCCTGCCTAACTGGGGCTAGAGTTGTTTAGGCAAAAATGGCCTGAGATCACAGTGTTGTGTACTAGCTATTATCATCAAACACCAAACACAGAAACAGACTGATCTGAGAGTTTATGGCACTTTTTTTTCTATCAAACTTGGGGTGGATGAAAGTTGACAAACTAAGATATTATGTTTATCATAATTATGCATGCGAGGGCATCGCTTTGTTTCTTTTCTTTACATCAAAATTGAGCATTTAATTGATCGCTTATTGTAATGAGAAGGAAACACGTGAAATTTTAAAAATGTATTAGTTTTCAACTAGACAGATCTCGCCAACTTTAATGATGCCCATCCACAATAGAAACAATATGATGGTTCTTTCATTTTACCTGTTCGGTGATGAATAGAAAAAAAATGTTTGCAAATTGTTTTTTTCTTTAATTATTCTGTAATGAGAGACCTTGACCGGCAAAAATCTCACAATAAGAGCAGAAGAGCAAACCTTTGTTTATACAAAATTGTGAAAATAATTTAGAGCAAAACAGATTTTTTTTTTAAATTCTTCATTTTCTGAATGACCCTACAGCAGATCTATATGGCAGGGATTGCTCCAAGGATTCATTTTGAAAGCTTTAACACTGTCAGAACTATTGCCACATTAAAATCTACCATTGTCATAGTGTGGAGATAATTGAACGAAGTGAATGGTGACACAGTGAAGCACTGTTTTCTGCAGTTTATCTGAACGTAGTTTAACATGGTTTGATTATTGATGTCTTCGGGGTAAAGAGTGAGAGAAAGAAACGAGAAACAGACAGATGCAGGATACAGACACTCAACTCAGACAGACAAATAGAGTGACAGAAAGAGGCAGAAAGATACAGAGGGGAGAGAGAGAGAGAGAGAGAGAGAGAGAGAGAGAGAGAGAGAGAGAGAGAGAGAGAGAGAGAGAGAGAGAGAGAGAGAGAGAGAGAACGATAAAGACTACTAACCTAATTCTGTAGTCTAGCCTTACGTCTGTCTTTTTAACAGGATCTATCTTTCAAGTGCAACAGAATTTCCTATAAATTTATTTGGTGCTTGAGAATTAAAGTAGCCTACCAGATGGAATTCACATCAGAATTAGGTTTATGTTTATGATATCAGTCCTACCCAAATTATCTATCTATCTCTCTGTCTGTCTATCTATCTATCTGTCTGTCTATCTATCTATTAAATTATCTATCATCTATCTGTCTGTCTGTCGGTCTATCTATCTATCTATCTATTTATCTATCTATCTGTCTGTCTGTCTATCTATCTATCTATCCAGCTATTTAGCTACCTGTTTATCTTCTTATCTATCTATCCATCTTTCTATCTCTCTCTATCTTTCTACGTATCTATCCAGCTAGCTATCTGTCTATCCATCTATCCATCTATCTATCTATCTTATATCTATCTATAAATATATCTAATTATCTATCTATCTAACCATCTATCTGTCTATCTATCTATCTATTTTTCTACATCTCTATCTGTCTTTCTATCTATCTGTTTATCTATCTACCTGTCAATCTATGTAGCTATATGACTTTTTATTAGTCTACATATTTTTTAAGCCTATCTCTACTTCAATCTTTTAACCTTTTATCGTTTTATTCTTCCGTGTGTAAAAAAAAAAAAACCAAGTCAAATAAAAATATATATATAAGCAATAATTCTGTCCTATTCAACATAGCCAGGTTTAACTCCTTGCCAAGAAAAATATTTTGATTTTCGAAAATAATCTCAATTCCTTCGCACACCTAGGCACATAAACTTTGTTCCTCTGTAATTAAAATTTCAGTTCGCTCGACTTGACTTTAATTTTGTTTTTCTTAGATTGCCATCGGCTCTTTAAGCCAAACCCAAACACAATTTCTGATATACATTTTAAGATTTAGAAAGACGTGCCAGATTTGTTGATTGCTTTTCCAGAACTCTACTGCACACTGTTGTAAATCCAAACCAGCTGAATCTTTTTCTATTTATTTTTCTTTTCTTTTTTTCTTTTTAAATCTTTAAATGATATTTTGAGACGTTTCTATTACCCCGCTTCCTAGCTGTGGGGAAATCGGCAATTTCTGACAGCTTTTGCAGACCAAGTGGATGTAGGAGGCCTCTCTTTACCCCACTCGCACTATAAGGAGCTGCGTGAGAATAATGCGCTCTTGAGACAAAATTGACGTTGCTAATGAGATCTAGATCTAGATCTATAGAATAATGCGGGGTGTTTCAGGTTGGGTGTGAGACTGCTTGAGGTTGTAAGAGCTTGCATTATTCTGGTGTTGTTTTTAGTTAAAAAAATGCAGTATCAATTGTTTGTCTTACGTCTTGAAATAAGAAAAAAAGAAAGGGAAAATGAAAGTTTGCATAAATGAAAGACGGTTTATATGATGTGTCACAGATAAAAACAAAAATTAAAATGAAACGATAAGATAATATTGCAAAATAAAGTGATGTGTTGAAATATGGCTGTAGAAGAACACTGGAGCAGGCAGGTAGACATACAGACAATTGGAGAAACAGAGGGAGAAACGGTGGGGAATGGAA
>JAWDGP010003233.1:95000-140000 GCA_033675545.1 Elysia crispata | reverse complement strand
AATAATAATAATAATAATAATACTAATAAGAAGAAGAAGAAGAAGAAGAAGAAGAAGAAGAAGAAGAAGAAGAAGAAGAAGAAGAAGAAGAAGAAGAAGAAGAAGAAGAAGAAGAAGAAGAAGAAGAAGAAGAAAAAGAAGAAGAAGAAGAAAAAGAAGAAGAAGGAGAAGAAGAAGAAGAAGAAGAAGAAGAAGAAGAAGAAGAAGAAGAAGAAGAAGAAGAAGAAGACCCAGAAGAACCGGAAGAGGAAGAAGAAGAAGAAGAAGAAGAAGAAGAAGAAGAAGAAGAAGAAGAAGAAGAAGAAGAAGAAGAAGAAGAAGAAGAAGAAGAAGAAGAAGAAGAAGAAGAAGAAGAAGAAGAAGAAGAAGAAGAAGAAGAAGAGGGAGAATGATAGTAATAAAAACAAAAACAAAACTGGCAACTTTAATATAAAGATAATGACAATTTCAATAATAACGGTACTACACATACTTCTACCCCCACAACCACAACTAACACCCCACCATTACTACTACTACTACTACTACTACTACTACTACTACTACTACTACTACTACTACTACTACTACTACTACTACTACTACTACTACTACTACTACTACTACTACTACTACTACTACTACTACTACTACTACTACTACTACTACTACTACTACTACTACTACTACTACTACGACTACGACTACTAAGACTTCTAATACTACTTATAATACTAATTCTACTACTACTACTTCTACTACTACGACTACTACTACTACTACTACTACTACTACTACTACTACTACTACTACTACTACTACTACTACTACTACTACTACTACTTTCTACTATTACTACTTCTAATACTTTAAAATGCGTAAGGTAGAGCAAGTGCTTTGCGAATTGGACCCATTTGGTGTGCGTTTCATGTAATACTGGATCTTGATTTTCCAAACAACAGGTAAAAACCTGTCCACCAGTTGTAAACAACATGGACCGTGATCCAACGGTCTACGGCTTTCGTTGGTAACATACGTTTAGAGGGAACAAGAGATACGAAAGGAGATCCCAAGAACAAGACTGGAAGGTAGACAGACTGGCAGAAACAGACAAGAGGGAATAAGAGAGAAAGAGAGAGAGAGAGAGAGAGAGAGAGAGAGAGAGAGAGAGAGAGAGAGAGAGAGAGAGAGAGAGAGAGAGATTAACGAGTTTAGAGGAAAGTAATAAAGACACGAACGAGAATGAGGTAGCAAAAAGGCTTATGGACACAGAAAGAGAGCATTAGTGAAAGATATTACAACAGCGGTAAAGGAAGAAAAATATGTTCAAGAGAATGGGAGAGAGGTAGTATAGAGAAATAGAGACAGATCAAGAGAAATAGAGAGAGAGAATGAGAGAGTGAGAGAGAAAAAACAACAAAAACATTATAGAGAGTAAGGAAGACGCCTTCTCACCTTGTAGCTTGTAGAGAAAGCAAACTCCCCTAGGACCAGAGAAGCTAAATGCTGTTAGAAGTAATTAGAACTTAAAACAAACACCAGGTCCAGCCGTTGACCTCTTGCTCACCCAGGCGGACATGATCTTGACCATCCGTTCTTCCATACAGCCCAAGATATGCTAAGATTTAGTTTCAAGTTAGAGGGTAGGTGGACCTTCCACACTCTTGTTTATACGAATCTTATCTTTTTTTTTCCCTTTCTTGTTCATTTTTATCACTAAATGGATCGGAGGATCCCATGATATACGTAACGAAAAAGGCGTTTTTTGATAAGATGAACCCTGACAGTTAATAGCAGTTTGATTTCGCCTTGTAAAAGTAAAGAAAAATCGACACGGTTCAGACGGTTCTAAATAGTTTAGAACTAGATCCAGAGAAGAAAATTTCTTCGAAGTTCTAGATCTGAGTAGTCATATTTTCATTTTTCTGAAACGATTATGTTCTAAATCAATTTTAAATCTAAAAAAAGATTATAGCAGGTTTTTTTTTTTAAATAGATAGGATCAAATAATGGTGTCATGCCTTCAAAATAGGTCCTATACTTTAGAAATTGTAAAAGCTAGAGTTTTTCGTACCTCTCAGCAGTGGTTAGAATAAGGCTTTAAGTAAAAAATGATCGGAAAATGCTTGTCAGTGTGGGAATACAACAATCGATTTATGGATGTTTCGGCTCCCATAGCCTTGCCACTCAAAGCGAGAAAAAAGCTTATACCAATTTGAATAACCCTCAAGATTCTGTTGCAACTCTCTTGCGACCATTTTTGCCATTGATACTGTTGTTATATAATTATTGACCTAATTTTGCTGTGTATCTGTATCATAGGCGGTTCCCTCTGACAGACAGATTTCAGTTTTCCAATCATTAAGCAGTACTTAAAATGATTATATTTGACAGAAACTTTTCTTTCTTTTTTTTTTTAAGCCCACTCAAAAAAGTTTCACTCGTTTCACTTGTCTTTTCCTGAAAACGTTTGCTGCTATTGATTGATTTTTCCAACAGATAGAGTCTGTCCATTTAGAGGTAACATTAATTTCTTTTCATGCTGATTTTAAAAAGCTTAAACAGTAACAAAAATCGAGTTACACATGGGAGGCTTTGATCTTACACGATGCCAACAACAAAGACACCACGACCACCACCACGACCAACTCCACCTCCACCACCAATTTATTTCTGTCTAATAATTTGATATGAACATCAAGAATTCTTGTTGTTGTTGTTGTAGTTTTAATATCAAATAACAAGGCAATGCTAATCGAACAAACATATCTCATAAGCAGTAGGTTCACCACTGTCAATTAGACTAATTTTGTTGATAAGGACCACGGTAGTGAGAGAAAGAATAAGAATATATATCAACACCCACAGTCGGCAAACAAGGCAGTTTAGAGGCCCCTATGAGAAGGAAGGCTTGGGCCCTCAAAGGCGCCTCTTTGAAGGGAGGCTTGGGCCCTCAGAGGTCCCTCTGAGAAGGGAGGCTTGGGCCCTCAGAGGCCCCTCTTTGAAGGGAAGCTTGAGTACACAGAGGCCCCTCTTTGAAGGGATGCTTGAGTACACAGAAGCCCGTCTTTGAAGGGAGGCTTGAGTAAACAGAGGCCCCTCTGTGAGGGGAGGCTTGAGTATACCGAGGCCCCTCTTTGAAGGGAGGCTTGAGTACACAGAAGCCCCTCTTTGAAGGGAGGCTTGAGTACACAGAAGCCCCTCTTTGAAGGGAGGCTTGAGTAAACAGAGGCCCCTCTGTGAAGGGAGGCTTGGGTCCTCAGAGACCCCTCTTTGAAGGGAGGCTTGAGCCCGAAGAGGCCCCTCTTTGGCTTGGATCCACAGAGGCCCCTCTTTGAAGGGAAACAGAGGTCCTTTTTTGAAGCGAGGGTTTAGCCCACAGAGGCCCCTCTTAGCCGTGCTCCACCTCAAGTGCATTTACTGTAAACTTTGAAATATCTTTCACAAAGAGTACTATAGCTTATATTGAAAGAGGTTTACTCTAGAACAAATCGAAGCGTTTTAAGTAAGAGGGTTCAAGAGATGGGGAAAATGGGTGGGCAGAGGGACATAAGGCATCGGTAGGCGATACAATCAACTTATAATTGTATAACCTACTAAATTATCCGTTCATTAATTTCAGTACAGGAAGTGTGCCAGGGTCAAAGTTAAAGAGAGGAGCAGGAAACCTGCAGAGCAGAATGTTTGACTGACGTCTGATAAATATTTAAGGAGAAGATAAATGATGTGCGAGCGCAGGTAGCGGGTTATACGGCAAGAACGTAGGTAGCTGGTTAAAGGGCAGCTGGGGCTGTGGTAGGATTGGGGAAAGAGTCGTCGTGAGTGCGACTTATCACCGGGCAGCAACGGCATGTTCAGAGTACGACGGCTCAGGAGAAATAGGATACACCAAGAAGTTTCGCAATATTAGGAAACAAGCGGAGGATAGTTGTTATTTCAACCAAAAGCCGTTTAGGTGCATATACGAATTCAGAGTTTCTTGTTGAAGTATTGAAATAAACTGTTACTATCGACGTAATTGATCTAACTATTTGTCTAATTTTTTACATCTCATCTATGAACATTTCTATTTATGTAAATATAACTATCTGTCTAGTTTTTACCTGACATCTGTGTCTATTTCTATCGACCTGGGTAACTACCTAATCTTTACCTGCTATCTATGTCTATTTCTATCGACCTGGGTAACTACCTAATCTTTACCTGCTATCTATGTCTATTTCTATCGACCTGGGTAACTACCTAATCTTTACCTGCTATCTATGTCTATTTCTATCGACCTGGGTAACTACCTAATCTTTACCTGCTATCTATGTCTATTTCTATCGACCTGGGTAACTACCTAATCTTTACCTGCTATCTATGTCTATTTCTATCGACCTGGGTAACTACCTAATCTTTACCTGCTATCTATGTCTATTTCTATCGACCTGTGTAACTACCTAATCTTTACCTGATATCTACGAGTATGTCTATTTTTTTCGATCTGTCTTACTATTTGTCTAATTTTTACAAAACATCTCTTTCTCTTTCTATCGATGTAAGTTATTATGTGTCTAATATTTACCGACAACTATCTATGTCTCTCTCTATCGATGTATCTTACTATTATTCTATTTTTTTCCATGACATCTATGTCTTTTTCTGAGTACAGCGCATTGTCTGGAATTTTGGAGCCATATTTTGGAGTTGCGTATCTTTGCGGTACTTTTTATTTGGCGGTTTGTTTTTCCATTGCCGCAGTTAACCAAGAGTAGCAACTATCTCTCTCACATTCTATTAATTGTCTCTCTTGTTATCTTTCTCCTATACTCATAACATCGTCCGAGAATGATAGGCATTCGTATAACATCACCGGACCAAATTAACTTAATTGTCATGAAGTGTTTCTTTGTGAGAGAGAGAGAAAGAGAGAGAAAGAGAAAGAGAGAGAGAGAGAGAGAGAGAGAGAGAGAGAGAGAGAGAGAGAGAGAGAGAGAGAGAGAGAGAGAGAGAGAGAGAGAGAGAGAGACAGACAGACAGACAGAGAGACAGAGAGAGAGAATTACTTCTCATTTCTCATCTTAATCTGATGCAAAATGAGTACCAGACCATGAGAAGTAAACAAATTTCCAATTCACTAAAATGATGAGCATATCTAGACAGAGTGCTCAGCCGCTCAAAAAGTTCATTGGTGACAATTAGTTTTGAAAGTAAACTTTAAAAGTCGTTTTTCGTATAGTTTTAATTGCAGGCCACAATCATAATGCTAATCGTTTGTTCCATTTTCAGCACTTTTTAAACTTTCTGTATACTTTCTCTTCTTATATTTACCTGTCTGTCTGTCTGTCTATCTGTCTGTCTGTCCCTGTATTTCTTTCACTGTCAATCTGTCTGTCTATCTGTCTTATTTCTCTCTCTCTCCCTCTGTCTCTCACTCTCTCTTCTTTCTATTCACTCTTCTCTTAAGTATTTTCTCCCATTTGTCTTTTTGTATTTTTTCTTAAGCAGCTGCTGCCCACCTGTGCTCTACCTGGGACAGCACGAGACAAAAGATAGGGTTTAGACCTTCTTTGGTCTCTGTATTCTCACAGCCAGATATCACTTTGATCAAATGTTCCAATGGCTTTCTTCTGTATCAAAGAATTTCGGTTTGCCATACTTTGTTTTAAGATGACCCTAAAAACAAGCCATAAACTGATGTAGGATTTTTGAACATCTGACTGAGATATTCTTTAGAGCAGCTGTTGTAATTAATTTTTTTTTTTCACACGTTTTACTTTAACAAGTGAAACACAAAGATTTAGAACTATTGACTTCTTATTATCTATAGTCTCAATTAATATAGTAACTTTCAATGAAAGTTTTATGAAGGTTCCATTACTTTGGTTTTTTTGATCTAAAGGGGCGTAGTGACGTATTTGTATAAGCTTTGCTCTTTTTGAGTGGCAAGGCGATGGAGGCCGAAGCATCTTTAAATCGATGGTTCACCATGGCAAGCGTTTATCGGTCATATTCACTTAAAAGCTTTACCCTAACCACTGCTGAGCACTACCTAAACTTCTAGCTCCTATAATTCTTACTTATAAACCGTTTCCTACTTGGTTTGAGTCGATGATGCCTCGCTGATAGCTGGGCAGATGTTGTTGGCACTCTCCAAAGACAGTGGAAGAGGATGAAGATGGTTTTTTTTTTTGCTCCTAGTTGCTGTCCGCCGAATAGGTGGTTCACCTTTTGATCATCTAAAATAAGTGATTACGGCAACTGATCTTGGCAATATACCATAGAATGCGACGCTCAATATCGTACATGTCTCGTTGGCAAATAGCTTTCTATCGTTACGTCTTCTTGGACCTTGGACGGGAGTTTCCCACTCTATCCTAGAATACCCGAGACTGGAAGACTTAGCTTTGCCAAGTCTCAAAGGTTATGGCCCTTGGCAGCTCATACGGGCTTTCGTCGAAATAAGGAACGCAGAATAGAAAAACAAAAAACCCAGAAAATCCCCGAAAAAGCACGTAATGCTAGCGAAATGTTGCTGCTATCTCACGCATAAGTGCGCACAAATCTTTTGTTCCTGAATTTTTTTTATGTTCCTATGCCTCTATTTTTTTTTAAATTAAAATAACTGGAACAATACGTAATCTTGCCCTTGCGATTTACCTGGTTTGTAAATAAAAAAATTTCGTGCTTTATCCTGTTCGGTGCCTGCTGTATGTCACCTGGAGTGAATACCTTACCTGAGTCACTGTCCATTTCTTTATTCCTCTTTCTTTTCATACTTTTTTTTTTTTTTTACTTTATCAAAAGTAATGATAATGAAGTTAAAAGAAGTCAAGACAATATATGATCATCAAAAACAACTAGATTGCCTTGACATATTAATTTGATGCAAAATGAAGATAAAAATTTCGCCCAAAATTCCTCTATAATGGTTTCTTTTAGATGCTTTTTTTTGTTTATAACGTAAGCCTCCCTTCAATACAAATGGTAATGGTATTAGCAGCAGCAGCAGCAGCAGCAGCAGCAGCAGCAGTAGTAGTAGTAGTAGTAGTAGTAGTAGTAGTAGTAGTAGTAGTAGTAGTAGTAGTAGTAAAAGCAGCAGCATTAGTTGCAGTATCAGTTGTTGTTGTTGTTGATGTTGTTGTTGTTGTTGGTTTTAGTAGTACAGTAGTAGTAGTAGTAGTAGTAGTAGTAGTAGTAGTAGTAGTAGTAGTAGTAGTAGTAGTAGTAGTAGTAGTAGTAGTAATAGTAGTAATAGTAATAATATTAGTAGCAGTAGTAGTAGAAGTAGTAGTAGTAGTAGTAGTAGTAGTAGTAGTAGTAGTAGTAGTAGTAGTAGTAGTAGTAGTAGTAGTAGTAGTAGTGGTGGTGGTGGTAGTAGTAGTAGTAGTAGTAGTAGTAGTAGTAGTAGTAGTAGTAGTAGTAGTAGTAGTAGTAGTAGTAGTAGTAGTAGTAGTAGAAGAAGTAATGGTAGTGGTAGTAAAAGCAACAGCAGTAGCAGTAGTTGAAGTATTATTTGTTGTAGTAGTAGTAGTAGTAGTAGTAGTAGTAGTAGTAGTAGTAGTAGTAGTAGTAGTAGTAGTAGTAGTAGTAGTAGTAGTAGTAGTAATAGTATAGTAGTAGCAGCAGCAGCAGTAGTAGTAGTAGCAGCAGCAGTGATTTATAAATGCTTCGGCCTCCATCGTCATGCCACTAAAATAGACCAAAACTTATACCAATACGCCACTACGCTGCCGAAAAAGAGCGTTTTAATGCGAAAGTATTCTCTGATTGTCTGGGTCTCGCTTTCTGCTGTCTGTCTTTGCCTGTCTGTCTCTGTTTCTGTCTCTCCGACGTCTCCGTTCGTCAGACTTTGCCACTTTGTACCATCATATATCTACCACCCAACATGGCCACAATGGCCTTTTTACATGGTTGCCCTATACCCTTAGACTCAGGATCAAGGAGCAAGAGAAGAAAATCTGGCAAATGTCACCTTACGCATGCCCAGTTTAACGTTCGACAGTCGACCCCAGCTGGAAAGATTACAAAAACAAATGGCGGGGAGGAGCCATTGCCCTTCTGTATTGGTATAAGGTTATACCGTTTGCAAAAGATTTACTTCTAAGTTTACCAGGATGTAAACTCTGGGCCAAAACGGAATGCCAAAATGTATTTTTCCTGTTTCGGTTTACTCATACTATTCTCGTTGATTTTTCTTGCAGGTAAACAGTGGAAAATATTTAGATAAAGAACGTTTAGGCTTTTTGCGTCGAATTTTTGCGAACCGATATTTTGCAAGGCAAGTCTTGGGTAGGTGGGGAATTTTTGTAGAATTGAACAAAGCCTAGTCGGCAAGTCCATGACGAAATGAAAGGTGCGTTGATAAGAAACATTCCACGTGAAATATCACTTTCATCTTGCGGAGAATCATAACAAACCTACGATTTAAAGAAGCCTTGAAGGTTTGCATGATTTATGGATAAAAAGGTGGGCATGAATCTAGATTAATTCTGTCATCCCCATTATCAAGTTGTGAATAAAGTTTTAAACTTACATCCAATGCGTGGCAAAATAAAATATTCTTCTTCTGTATTAAGATACCGAAGTTTGAAGGTTTTCAAAAGTCATCAGAAGTATATTATAAACCTGTACATGGCTTGGCGAAAGTTAAAGATGAAAGTTATATATATATATATATATATATATATATATATATATATAATACGCCCTTTGAACATTTACAAAATGAATATTGAACAATCTGTCACACGACTCAAAGAATCGCACCTATAGTTTGATTTATAGCTTCGGGAAAGTTTTGCTCAATACTCTAACGAAATTTTCGATTGCAAATTTTTGTAAACAAAACCATATAAAATACACCTGAGTATGTTAGAGCGAACCCTCTTTTAAAACTCTTAAGTTCCTAAATGATCTTTTGACATGACAAATAGTAAGCTGCAATCAAAACTTTTACAACTTTTCTAGTGCTTTGACTCAATACCGCCAAAAATCGTTCAGCGATTACCTTGTACGACATCTTCATCTCCATCCTCAGGAAGTCGTTTTCTAGCTCTCTCACATGTTCAGATTCTCACACCCATAAGATAACACTGAACTGGCTTTTTGTAAGAGATGGTCGCATTAAGTGCATACATTATAATGTGATAAAATTAAGGACCACAAACTCAAGAGTTGGAATTATTAATAATGCGTTCGAATTCGAAAAGCTTCAACAAGCTCGAGCGTAAGATATCAAGCGCTCATACATTTTCACCCCAAGCAATTTCTTCCGAAAGCTAGAGCTGTCAAAACATCTTAGCTTTATCTAAAAGCACGTACACTCTGATTTTTGGGCAGGTTGAAATGGCATAAAATTTCTCTGGGGGAGATGATATTTAATTATCAATGATGGAGTTTAAAACATTGCTCTGAGAAAAACATACATCGTATGCGCTTAGTCAAGGAGAGTTTTTTTTTTTGGTTCTAGAATTCTTATAAATTTTTTTCATCAAAAGCTTCCAAATTATAATTAGAATTAAATGAAAGGTAAATTAAATTTCCCTCACGACTCTTCCTATCTTCTTATCTTATATTTTATTATATATCTAATTTTTTTTTGTCCTTGACTTTATATCTAACGAAAACCTTCCATCTTTCCAGACATTTTTTCTTCTTCTTCTGTGATTAAAAAAGTATTCTGCAACTTAATTGTTCTAGTTCTTTTCTCCACATTTCTTTAATTAGATTCAAGCGCGGACATATTTGTCAAAGTCTGAATCAGAATATGTCTGTCTTTTCAATCGTTTGTCTATCTATCTGTTTTTTTCTGCATGTACATTTCTCTTTCTCTTTTGAATATCCTTAATCTGCCTCTCTCTCTCTCTCTCTCTCTCTCTCCCTCTCTCCCTCCCTCTCACTCTCTCCTTCCCTCTCTCTTTCCCTCTCTCTCTCTCTCTCTCTCTCTCTCTCTCCCTCTCTCCCTTGAATCCTCTCCTTTGAATTTCTGCTATGTTTTAAAATATCACGTATATTTCGAGGATTATTTTTCATCCTAATTTTTTTTTCGGCCTCTCTTCTCTTTGATGTTCTTCTTGTCACAAGCAACAGGAAAAAAAAATCTGCTACTAACTGCCGATCAGGGCCAGTAGTAATGAAACTATCGGAAACACTGTTTTGGTCGGAAAAACCATTTTTGACGCAACCTAACTTCCTAGACTTTCTATATTTCTATCAACAGGGGCCCGGATCTATTTACTCTCTTTAAAATAGAAATACAACTATTGTTAAGCAGACTTTCTATTTAATAGCAAATAAGCTGGAATTATTATAATCATTCTGATATCGGTATGGAGCTGGAGAGGTCGACAAAGAGAGTGAAAAAGATAAGGCGATAAAGACAGAATAAAAGAGCTGATAATGAAAAGACATGGATGGATATAGTTGTGTTGAAAAATTAAGAAGGCAGTCAAGACTGAGCTAGTTCTAAGAATCTAAAGATGCAAGTGATTGTAAGTATAGAAATAAATAGGATGGAAAAAATCAACGACAAACCTAGATCCAACTGGAGACAGACAAGCTAGACGAAAGACGTGAAAACATAAGGACAGAATGATGGAATGGACAGGGATCGAACCTGTACCTCGATACTGCACTCTACCGCCTTGTCGAGATTTGATCAGGCATTTAGCCAATGAGCCATCCACATCTACGGTAGATAGATAGATAGATAGATAGATAGATAGATAGATAGATAGATAGATAGATAGAGAGAGAGAGAGAGAGAGAGAGAAAGAGAGAGGTAAAGAGAAGATAGAGAAGGATGGAGTGATGGAAAGAATGAATAGAAGAACAGTTAGACGTTTTCAGACACATAGACAGACAGAGACAGTTAGGAAGAAACAGACTTTGTGTGTGAAAACAGAAAGAGAGAAAGAGTGAGTGAGGGGAGAGAGATAAAGAAAAAAAAAAAAGAGAGAGAGAGAGAGAGAGAGAGAGAGAGAGAGAGAGAGAGAGAGAGAGAGAGAGAGAGAGAGAGAGAGAGAGAGAGAGAGAGAGAGAGAGAGAGAGAGAGAGAGAGAGAGAGAGAGAGAGAGAGAGAGAGAGAGAGAGAGGTGTAGTAAGATAGCGGCATGTTTTATATAAATAAAGGAGGTTCAAAATGCAGACTAAAAATTTCATTATTACAAAAGAGACCAATGAGGAAAACTATTTGTAAACGAAAGAAACGTATAAACGGAAAGACAAATATCCTGTGAACAGATAACTGGTATCATACCTGGTAACATTTGTGGCTGTAATACATCAACTTAACGTGCCAGACTGGCAACCTGTTGAATGTCATGGCGCGAAACTAGGTCACTCCAGAAAGTCACAGGGTTTTCCCAATTTCTATTTTGGATCCCTTAACCATCTCCATTTTTTTTTTTTTTTTCAGTTCTAGAATATCAGGCTTAAAAGTTTACGTTATTGCATATGTTGTGTAATACGTTTGAAACAAACTTACGCCGCAGCTTTTTATATTAGATGGTGTAAACATTATTTCAATACAAGCTATATTATTATTATTTTCCTAAACTATTTGAAGATCCTGAATGGAAAGAAAAGAGGACAAACGAATCGATATTAGAAGAAACGAACCAAGAGAGATCCCTCATAAAAACAACAAGGAAAAGGCAACTGAAATTTTTAGGCCACATATGTCGCCATAAGGGACTGGAATTTTTTATCTCTTACAGGCAAGATAGAAGGTACAAGAAGCAGAGGTAGACAAAGGATTACATTTCTTGATAGCTTGAGCTCTTTTGTGACAGGAAACAACAAAGACACCATAGCCTTACTGCGGATGACGGAAGATAGGGACAGGTGGAGAATCATGATCGCCGATTCTGTTCCAGACAGGGCATTTGAGAATACAAACTCATAATAAGGATACGAAACTATATTCCTGGAAAGAGAGACAAGAGTGGCACCCCTTTGAAAGAATTCACGTCGTTTCTCTGTACAAGACAATAAGCATTGAAAAAATAGTTCACGAACAGATGGGGATGTTACACACTTTTGATAATAATTTTGTTGTTGTTGTTGCTTCACTGATTTTTACCACAGTTTTTATAAATAGACCTCAGTGTTACCTTGAGTACTTCGAACCTGCGTGTCACTGTTTTTTTTCTTTGCTTTACGACATGGGTGATAGCGACTTTTAGTTTTAATTCTTTCTTTCGTTTTTCCCTCTTTCTGTCGTTTTTTCTTTTCCTCAAGGAGCACAAACTGCAGTTAGCCAGACTAGATCACCATCAGAAGAGATTTGCAGGGAACTTAAAATGTAGTTTGATGCACACTATGAGTGGAACAATTGGGTCTTGTCTTTCCAGCGTACTCTGCTTAGTAGTGTCCCTTATTTAGTTTGACAAAGAATGGCCTGGCCTTCAGCGCAGTTGATTTCCTCTGGGTCAGAATTTTTCAAAAAGACATAAAACTCTACTTTTTTTAGAATACCTCCGAAGCTTTAGAAGATAGCGGCAAACCGCAAAGTATGCGTTTTTCGCCACAGACTGTAATATAACTATATAAATATGCTTTTAAAAAGAATCTATTAATCAAAGAGGAGCAGTATTTATTAATTTTTTATTGTTAATCATTTGTTAACATTTTTGGATGAAATTATCTTTGCATTAACAAAACTTCCATATCACCGCATACTTCAAATTAAAATGTAAATCCTTTTTAACCAAATCATGGAAGCAGCCTCGACAAAGTATTTCATTGTTAGTGGCGGTTTTTTTTTTCTTTTTCTTTTTTTTTTTTTTGTAAATTGCTTGCTGTAACACATCGATAGCATGTTGATCTCAGGCCACTTTTGGATCATAATAATTATATTCAACTTAAGGGTGGAACGGAAAGAGCTAAACTAAACTACCGGTTTAATAAGACCCGAACCCGCGTAAAAAGTCCTTGCGGATTTTAAGGCGCACGCTCTTACCCCACAGCCGCCCACGCTCCACAAAGAGAAGAAATTAAAACTTCGTAGGAAATAAATTGCCCTTAAAAATGATATCATTATTCATTGTGAAAAAGATTAATTTAGACATCAAAAGAGGCATCCTCAAGTTTTGAATAAACTGGGAGTCCATACTTCAGGAATCAATCTTACATTTGATTAGGAAGAAAAACAATGAAAATAACGATGCCAGCATGTGGACATCTTGTTCTAAGCGGTGACTATCATAAAACTGCGATTTTTAAACCTACATTTAATACATTCACAATTAAAGCGCAGACGGAAATATAGGAAATCCCCTAGTTTTGTACATTTCTAGTCTATTTACATATCGTTTTAAAAGCTTATTGGAAAGCTTTGAATTTTCGCTAAAGAGGTGTGCTAGTGAACTGCTTAATAGGAATTCATAGCCTCGTATTTTCTAAAAACCTACATAATAACGAATGTTTTAAAGGATCTATAATTAGATTTGAATTAAAAAAAAATTAACTTTTCTTATAAATCCATTATTCTTCCATGCTATGTTAGACCCTAACATTTTTTTTCTAAAAATAGCCAATTACCGCGCGTAATCGCAAGACTATCATGGGAAAGATGCTCGCAGTAGACATTAATAAATGTAACCTGCTAATATGACCTGACTTTTGCCAGACAAGGGGAGATAAGGCCTAGCGTGATACGGGCAGACGATGGAAGGTGCGAACCGTGGACCAATGCCGAGATAAGCCTCAGTCTCTAACAAGCCGGCCGTGGTTATTTCCGCAAGATCTCTGGGCCCCCCGGTATCTTCGCACCTGTTGGAAAATTTAGCAGAAGGGCGGGCGTGGGTGGCATGTCTAGGTGAGTAGGAACTAATCTATCACAGTCTGCTCGCATCACGTTCAGTGTTATTCTTTAATCTAATTTTATTCTGTTGAGATGAGTTAGAATCTCAAAAGTTTACTTTGTATATTTTTCTTTTTATTAATTTTTTTTTTTCGTTCTTATTTTCAGTAATTTTGTTTACTTTCATTTCGCTTCAGTGGAGAGGTAGTTAGGAAACTTAAATTACGCATATCTCTCTCCTTCAGTCTCTGTCTCTGAATCTATCTGTCTGTCTGCTCTCTCTCTCTCTCTTTCTCTCTCTCTCTCTAGTAAAGAAAAATCAACCACAAACCTCTCTCTCTCTCTCTCTCTCTCTCTCTCTCTCTCTCTCTCTCTCTCTCTCTCTCTCTCTCTCTCTCTGATCTGTATGTTTCTCAATCCTTCTCAAAACATAAATATCTCTCTATGAGTCTTTCAGAGAGAGGCTCACACCATTCTACTGTTTCTTTCAATTTTGATTTTCTGGATCAGTCGATCTATCTCTAGGTGTCTTTCCGTCATTCTCCTCTCCAGTCTAGCCGTTCATGTGAATATGTTTATTTCAAGAGTATTTGTTAACCCATGCTTCTTACATTATGATGACTCTCACCAAATATAAACAATTTCTTTACGTTTTAAAACGGATGGGATGATTGGTTTTTTACCTTCAATTATTATCCTTATTCATCACACCGAGACCATTCAGTCATAAGCAAAAGGCTATTCTCAGTTAAATTTTTAAAACATTTCAGAAAACCACTCGGAGTACGCATGTCTTTAATAATTAAGAAAAATTTCCTCCTGTCAATAAACAAATTATTCTAAAGGAGTGACAAGTCAGACACACACATTCCTACCAACCAATGAACCTTTTGTCTGTCACCGATTGTTATGTTAATTTTTCGTCTCTCCAAGATTTCTCAAGAATCATCTACCAAGATGACAGCTTTCCGACCGTCAAGCCAAGGATCAGGTTGTGGAGACGGGATCCGAGTGCGTGACCAGATGCCCCAGCTAAGAACCGAACCCCGGATTCATTAGTTCAGCGCTCTAATTACCGAGCCGACCGTCACATTTTCCTTGCCTCTATGTCCGTAAGAGTTTTATAAACCTCTGATTCAAAATTTATAGTAGTTCATTCCTTGGTTGTTGTTGTAAAAGCAACGGTTAATGATATCATATTCGAATGAGGAATATGGAAAAAAACCCACCGTACATAGTAGACAAAGCAGCCTTGCTTCTGCAAATAGATTTCTGCCGGGGACAAGATACTTCCAAGCTCTTCTGACGTTGATTCACACTCAGTCCAAACTTCTTCTGGTAAGTTGATCTCCCCTGGTCAAGCATGACCGAGCCTGAGACGGACCAGACCGTCTGGCCATGTCCGTTTATACAGGTGGTCCCTCCTTTCTTGGGGGAGAGGGGGGGGGAGGCGAGACCTGCGATTCGTTAGCCTCGTGAACGGAAGCCAAACTGTCCCTTCAGTAACTTAATAACTTAATGCGTTCTCTGAGACTTAAAGCGTTCTTTTTGTAAAGAATACCTAGCGTGATTATTAAAAGTACCATAGTCTCATAGTGCAAACTCTTATAAAAAAAAGTGGTGTTTATATAAATATTTAAAGATAACAATCAAAATGTAGAGGACTTTTGTGAAAACAACTACTAAACGAAGCCAAAACCTCCAAAGTGAATAGTTTGATTTTACGCAGCCTATAACAAGACCAAGACTGCGTCTTTCATTCATTTACACTGCCGACTTTTAGTAAACACACTCTTTTTAACTGCTTGTATATTTCCTTTTTGTTTTTCCTTTTTTTTCTTTTACATATCCACACTGTTTGAGGCACCATTGCTTTTAAATTGATCCATGGACTACACTTGTATGAAGGAAGTGAAAGAAGAGTGTTCTTTTAAAACCATAAATAAGTTCAATATTCAAAATATTAAAGCAAATAACGAAAGCTATTCAATTCATGATATGACTCACGAAAAACACTGTGCAGATTAGTGTATTTTATAAAGTCCTGCTGATTTGGATAGATGATGGATTACTACCTTTCGAGAAGTGTTAGTTTTCCTAAGCTTTAGAAGATCCTCATACCAAACAAAAAAAAAAAGTCGAGTCTAGTTGTACGATAACAATATTGAAACTTTGTTTTCTTTTGCACTTTGACTTACTTAAAATTCCAAAATAATTATAATTATATGAAACAAATAATTTTGGAGGATGCAAATCTAGCGTTGAAATTTGTAACCAAATTCTTGAACAGTTGAAAAAAACAAAACAAAACAAAACAAAACAAAAAAGCACTTTATTTTACATTTTAAGAAGACTCCATTTTAAGCTTTAGGCATACCGCTACAGACAGCCTTTCTTGGACAAACCACCTGCTTTGAGGAGAAGCTGTCAGAGAAAATAAGTCATCCATTAGGACTAATCCCCCCATTGAGCCCTGTCAAAACAAGAGGTCTAGATCTAGGTCCTGGCCACACACGGCCTTCCCATCCAGAAACATCTCGCTGAGATCGTGAGTACGTCATTACGGCTGACTCCGCCAGGGACAGGTAAAAGCAAGAATTTTGTCTGCGACTGTGAGACTTCTTAAAGCAAGTGGGTACGATCCTTGAACATAGAGGGCAGAGGTGGCCCAGTCGCTAGACTGCACGCCGCGAGAGCCATGAGAACAGAAAGAGTTTGCAGAGCAGTTTGGTACCACGACAAGGGTAGTCGTTAGCTTTAGGTATTTGATAGTTTTGTTTTGCTTGATATAACCTATGGCAACACGGTTGCTTGATATAACCTATCCGCAACACGGTTGTTTGATATATCCTATCCACAACACGGTTGCTGGAAATTACCTATCCGCAACACGGTTGCTCGATATAACCTATCCGTAACACGGTTGCTTGATATGACCCATCCTATCCGCAACACGGTTGCTTGATATAACCTATCCTCAACACGGTTGCTCGATATAACCTATCCGCAACACGGTTGCTCGATATAACCTATCCGCAACACGGTTGCTTGATATAACCTATCCGCAACACGGTTGTTTGATATATCCTATCCACAACACGGTTGCTGGAAATTACCTATCCGCAACACGGTTGCTCGATATAACCTATCCGCAACACGGTTGCTTGATATAACCTATCCGCAACACGGTTGTTTGATATATCCTATCCGCAACACGGTTGCTTGATATAACCTATCCGTAACACGGTTGCTTGATATGACCCATCCTATCCGCAACACGGTTGCTTGATATAACCTATCCGCAACACGGTTGCTTGATATAACCTATCCTCAACACGGTTGCTTGATATAACCTATCCGCAACACGGTTGCTTGATATAACCTATCCGCAACACGGTTGCTTGATATAACCTATCCGCAACACGGTTGCTTGATATAACCTATCCGCAACACGGTTGCTTGATACAACCTATCCGCAACACGGTTGCTTGATATAACCTATCCGCAACATGGTTGCTTGATATAACCTATCCTATCCACAAGACGGTTGCTTGATGTAACCTATCCTATCCGCAACACGGTTGCTTGATATAACCTATCCGCAACACGGTTGCTTGATATAAGCTACCCGCAACACGGTTGCTTGATATTACCTATCCGCAACACGGTTGCTTGATAAAACCTATCCGCAACACGGTTGCTTAATGCCTTTTTTTCATTTCAAAGCTTAGCCCCCGTCAGGCACAGCGGAATCGAACAGTCGAGGCTCTAGACTAACCTAGACACAAGATATTGTGGGACTCTGATAATCCCTCAGTATTTCATAAAACTTGTAAAATATTTTGCGCCTGATGGAATCATATATATATATATATATATATATATATAGAAATCTTCTTTACGCTATAAAAAATACAAGAATCAGATTTCGGTCTTAAGCTATTTATTCTCAGCGGTTTTTTTTTCTTTTTTTTGATCGTCCACTAACGCGAGTCCAGCTAATTAGCTCAGCCATGAAAGAATAATCGTCAACTCTATTTTTTTCACCTAAGACATTAAAAAATCCGAAATTATCTTATAAAACGTCAGCAGAATATTTTGGTAGATGTAGATATAGATATGACACTATCCTATTGTAAACAAGCATAATCACTTATAATCAACGAAAAAATATCAATCATTATTACTAATGTTTTCCCTTGAGAGTATAACTGAATAAAAATTATGATTAATTGTTCAAAGCTAGGAGCTGATTGTTGTTTTAAAAGAAAAAAGAGAGACAGATAAATGCAAACAAAGAGAGAGAGAGAGAGAGAGAGAGAGAGAGAGAGAGAGAGAGAGAGAGAGAGAGAGAGAGAGAGAGAGAGAGAGAGAGAGAGAGAGAGAGAGAAAGAAGGGGGGGGGGGGGTTTGAAATATGCTGCTATAAACAACATTTTTTTTATTCCCTCTCTGATTATCTCTCTTTCCCTTTCTCTGTTTTTTTTTTCACCATATTCCCAGCATATCTTTAATAATCGATCAGACTCTGTCATAGAAAAAAAAAACAATAAATGAAAAAAAAAAAGCATTTAAATGTTTAAAAGAAAGAGGATATTTTTCTCAATTACAAAATTAATTACATTTTTTTAATCTGAAGTTAACATTATATGCGATTAAATGTATGTTATTAACAATTATTGATTAAGTATTTATTTATTTTTTTCAGATCGTTTGCACTAGCTTCAATTTAAAAAATTAATTTGTAAATAATTAGTTTAACGGTATAATCATATACCGGTATTCACCAAACTATGCATCTAAAACCCAGAAAGCAAAATTCAATGTTAATGCCTGAGAAGATATCTTGTTTAAACTGATGCAATGTTATTGACAGATAAGTTAGTGGCAGTAATTAAAGCCCAGATCTTGTCTAACTACTAACAGCATGGTGCGAATGTAGCAAATGATTGCAACGCCACTGTTATTTATTGGCGTAGATTGAGGCACTCTACGTGAGTTGTGAGGGACAGTGTACTGCTGCCTGGTGCCTGCTAGTGCTTCCAATTTACCTGGATGCCGCACAGCGCACCTGTAATTTGAAGCTATATAAAGACATCTTCCATGTTTAGACTAAATCTATTTACTTACCTCAGTTTCTTCTCGTTGTTGTTACAATCGAGAAAAAGTTGTTTGAACGATGCACGATTTGTTTTACCCCTCCTGCTAAATGTAAGCACTTCAGTAAGAGACATATATTTGGCACCCAATAAAAAGAAAGTAAATAAAATGCATAGTTTTTGTTTTGTTTTCATCGATTTCTACATTTCTAACGTGATATAGAGAGACCGTTTTTTGTTTGTTTGTTTTTTTTAAATAATTATGCAAGGATACTAGGGAGCACTGATAATGAAATATCTAGTTAAGCAGAGTTAACCCTCCCCCCCTCCTGGCAATACACAAGACGCTTCCGCTGACTCGAACCGAGCTTGGAGACCCCCCCCCCCCCACAATAGCCCAGAATCGCAGATCCTATCTATCAAGGATCGTGATGGGTGACGCCACTAAGTAGGACAACACTGACACATGGCATGTGCCAGAAGTGTCGTCACCAGGGCTTCATCATCACCTGGAAGACTGGGGCCCGAGACTGTCTGAGGGGAGAATTAGTGAGTGATGTGCTCGCTTAGGGCCACGGCATTACGACAATGGGGCTCCTCTTAAGCCGGAAGTCGGTAGAGATGACCATGTTTCCGGAGCGTTACCTACAGACGGGAGTGGTAATTGACTAACTTTGATGACACAAACATCGAGATACATTAGGACAAGCTTCAAGTCGGTAGAGATGACCATGTTTCCGGAGCGTTACCTACAGACGGGAGTGGTAATTGACTAACTTTGATGACACAAACATCGAGATAATTAGGACAAGCCGGAAGTCGGTAGAGATGACCATGTTTCCGGAGCGTTACCTACAGACGGGAGTGGTAATTGACTAACTTTGATGACACAAACATCGAGATAATTAGGACAAGCCGGAAGTCGGGAGAGATGACCATGTTTCCGGCGCGTTACCTACAGACGGGAGTGGTAATTGACTAACTTTGATGACACAAACATCGAGATAATTAGGACAAGCCGGAAGTCGGTAGAGATGACCATGTTTCCGGCGCGTTACCTACAGACGGGAGTGGTAATTGACTAACTTTGATGACACAAACATCGAGATACATTAGGACAAGCTTCAAGTCGGTAGAGATGAACATGTTTCCGGAGCGTTACCTACGGACGGGAGTGGTAATTGACTTACTTTGATGACACAAACATCGAGATACATTAGGACAAGCCGGAAGTCGGTAGAGATGACCATGTTTCCGGAGCGTTACCTACAGACGGGAGTGGTAATTGACTAACTTTGATGACACAAACATCGAGATACATTAGGACAAGCTTCAAGTCGGTAGAGATGACCATGTTTCCGGCGCGTTACCTACGGACGGGAGTGGTAATTGACTTACTTTGATGACACAAACATCGAGATACATTAGGACAAGCCGGAAGTCGGTAGAGATGACCATGTTTCCGGCGCGTTACCTACAGACGGGAGTGGTAATTGACTAACTTTGATGACACAAACATCGAGATACATTAGGACAAGCCGGAAGTCGGTAGAGATGACCATGTTTCCGGCGCGTTACCTACAGACGGGAGTGGTAATTGACTAACTTTGATGACACAAACATCGAGATACATTAGGACAAGCCGGAAGTCGGTAGAGATGACCATGTTTCCGGCGCGTTACCTACAGACGGGAGTGGTAATTGACTAACTTTGATGACACAAACATCGAGATACATTAGGACAAGCTTCAAGTCGGTAGAGATGACCATGTTTCCGGCGCGTTACCTACAGACGGGAGTGGTAATTGACTAACTTTGATGACACAAACATCGAGATACATTAGGACAAAATAAATAAGTAACGCGCTGCTCCCTCTTGGGGAACAGCGGTAAATTCTCTTGCTATGTTTCTTTTTGTAAATGCCCATTTCATTGGTTTTATTTGCAAATGAGGGTTTCCGCACACAAGGATAAAAAATTATATCTTACAATTAGACAGAGGGTGTAAACGAGAACGGAAATCATCCCTTTTGTTTTAAAAGATTACTTAAAACAAGTTTTATGAATTGTTAAGACAAATTAACAAGTTAGTCTACTTCTGAGAACTTTCAAACATTTAAGAAAAAGTTTTAAAGGAAAATTGCTTTGAAAGCGTTATTTCTAATCTTGGTTAAAATTTAATGTTGGCCATGAAATTTATTTAATGCGGTATTGACTTCTCTGAGTAACATTTTTGGGATGCCGCCCTCAGTATATGGGCTTAGTAAAGTACTTGGATTTAAAAATAAGAAAATATAGGCCTTGTATGTAGTTGTACACAGCTGGGGCCCTGTAATAGAAGCTAGCTCAAAGATTTTAAACCGATAACACAAATAGACTGATTTCAGTTATCAAGATTTAAATAGCAGAGTCATATCTCAACACAGTTAAAATAGATTATTTTTTAGAATGGCCAGCAAAGCAATAAAAATCAGATGAGATTCTAAATCTAGACTTTTGTTTGGTCTAGCATCCACCGCTTTGCCATTCAAAGAAACTTACTGCTCCTTTTTTACCTCAAGAACACTTTATACAAACAAATGGTCGGTAAAAATAGGTATATAAATAGCCTGCAACTTTGAGCAAACTAGCAATATATTTCACAGAAGGAGAAATCTAAGGCAAAGACGGCGGGGATGCTAGATAAAAAGTATCAGAAAGTGCTAAGCACTTTCGAAAAGGTCCATTGCTTATTAATCCCTAACTTTTAGATAAGTATACTTGTGACGAGTGAATGTGTTTAAATCAGTGTATGGTAAAATATTATGAATTTGAAACTTTATCTGTACGTCCAGAATAAGTTTACTATCACTCATAAAGGAAATATGATTGAAAAAGAAATTATGCCTTGTTAACTCACAATCCAGATTTTTGGTTTAAGTCAAAGAAAACAAATTTATGGCGTTCAACGAGAGGACAAATGGTAGTTGGAGCTCAAAGTATGACGTGAGAATTCCGTGTTGTAACACTCGATGGTTCAACGGTTTCAGTAGATTAATAATAGAATTCAAAGAAATGCGAGGCATGTTATGGTTATATTTCAAATGATTTTTTTCATTAAAGTGTTCAGTTCATATCAATAAATTTAATATGTATGCGTTTAGAATAATGCTTTCATTAAGATACAATAAATGCTACATTCTTGTAGATAACAAACAAGTGTGTTAGATATAATGTAACCAATAATGAAATTAATTATTATTGTAATGGTATAATAATAGTAGTAATAATTATGGAAATATAATAATAATAATAATAATAATAATAATAATAATAATAATAATAATAATAATAATAATAATAATAATAATAATAATAATAATAATAATAAAAATAGAAATAATGATGATGATGATGATGAAAATAATAATAATAATAATGATAATGATAATAATAATAATGATAATAATAATAATAATAATAATAATAATAATAATAATAATAATAATAATAATAATAATAATAATAATAATAATAATAATAATAATAATAATAATAATAATGATAATAATAATAATAATAATAATAATATTCAAAATAATAAAAAAAAAAAACCAGATGATTTTTAAGAGGCAGAAAAGGTGTGGTGTCAATTATGCTTCTAAACTAGTCATAATTTTCATCCAGGAGTGTCGTAAGTGTATAGAACTGGGGAAATTCTTAATCCCATAGGACAGTGTTATCTTCACGCCCGTTTCTTTTTTAAATTAAAGAATAAAACACTGAGTTTTATTCCATTCTAAATCTTCTGTGTGAATCCTTTGATATAAATTTGAATATCGTTTATATAAAAAAACTCGTTTTCATGTTAACCTTTCCCTTACCATTAGGGTATATTTCTAACCGCAGTGTTTTCCTACCCTCGATACCATTCGCGAACATTTCTATCATAGTAACATCACACCCTGAACCCCTCCGCCTATATTTTCCATATTTAAAAATGATCGTTTTTGCAGCAAAATGCCCTGGATTGTCTGTCATCAGGGAATTGATCATGATGTAATCATTGGCTTTCACATACTACGTAGCCGTGGTGGACTTGGTAAAAGAAGAGTTTTGATGGTTGCTGTTTGATAAAATCGCCTTGAATTGTACCTGATATATCGGGAAAAGTAAACACACACCCCCACACTCACAAAAAAAAAAAAACAACAACAAAAACGACGAGTTCGAAATATTCCGCTTTATGTCGACTATAAAAGGCTGAAGACGAATCTTTCATTAAAATAATTCTCTCTCTCTCCCCCTCCTCTCTCTCTCCCTCTCTCTCACTCTCTATCTCTCTCTCCCTCTCTCTCACTCTCTATCTCTCTCTCCCCCCCTCCCTCTCCCCCCCCTCCCTCTCTCTCTCTCCCCTCTCTTTCTCTCTCTCTCTCTCTCTCTTTCTCTCTCTCCCTCTCTCTCTTTCCCCCCTCCTCTCTCTCTCTCTCTCCCCCTCTCTCTCACTCTCTATCTCTCTACCACCCTCTCTCTCTCTCTCCCCCCCTCTCTCTCTCTCCCCCCTCTCTTTCTATCTCTCCCTCTCTCTCTCTCTCCCCTCCCCCCTCTCTCTCTCTCTTTCTCTCTCTTATTTCTGTTCAAATTCATGGAAATAGATCATTTTAACTTACCCAATTTTTTTATTGTGCTGAGAGGCTTGTTGAGTCGAACGGTTCTGTTTTTACACAATCTATTTGATTTTTAATCAAGAGAGTGAAGAATATATTTGTGAAAGGAGCAAGAAAACAAACCTAACCAACAGCTCATACTCTTATCAAACTATTCTTAACATTATCAGCTACAACAGAAGAATAAAAGAATAATAGCAGCTTAAACAGTAACAGTGATGATTATTAATTCATGTTTTGATGATAGATATTGCACGAGAACGAGATACAGTTAAGAATTACAAGAGCATTATTACAGACAAGGAGAAAAACAATAAGAACAAGAACATTTTACAGACAAGGAGAAAAACAATAAGAACAAGAACATCATTACAGACAAGGAGAAAAGCAATAAGAACAAGAACATTTTACAGACAAGGAGAAAAGCAAAAAGGACAAGAACATTATCAAGTATTACAAGGCCACTACGTAGAAAAATAAACAGGGTTAACATCATAAGGAAAAATGATTATAATAACAATATATGTTGAATGTCTCATGTGACAATGCATTAAAAAATCTTAGTTACTTTGATTGTTAAATCAAACCTTTTGCGACTTCCCACTTCTATTTTCATCTTTTCTTTGAATCGCCACTTATTCTGTAATAAGAGCAATGAAAATGAAATAGCAAATAAACAAAAACACGAAGGCACGAGAAAAAGGAATGTATCAAAAATGTCAGTTTTCATGAAACACAGTATTTGTACTCACGATGGGTGGAAGAAAACGAATAAACTTCATGTCTGTAAATGAATCACAATTCAGATATCTCATCACTTTCAAAACAGGACAACTTTAAAATCCTTACTTTCTGATTCGGTAATATCTTTTATACTCTGAAAAATATATCCGTAATTCTAAGATTTACATATTCCGTATGAATCTTATCTCATCTCATCTCATCTCTCTCTCTCTCTCTCTCTCTCTCTCTCTCTCTCTCTCTCTTTCTCTCTCTCCCTCTTTCATCCCGCCCCACCCTCTCTCTCTCTCTCTCTCTCTCTCTCTCTCTCTCTCTCTCTCTCTCTCTCTCTTTATTTCAATACCATTGTTCATAAACATAATTTTACCTTTAAAAGTGTCTTCCATGTTTCAATTTTATCGACCACCACGACTAAACTTGACCCGCAAAGAAATTCATGGCACTGTTTGTGACATTGCGACTTATGATTGTCAAAGCCGCCTCATACTTGAGCATGGTGATGTCTTTCACCAAAACATTACACTCGAAATTTGAACTGCCATCCCCGCCAGCACTCTCCAGAGGCACCCAACCGTTGTCAGTCCAAGCTGAACCCCTGATTCGTTCAGCCCCCTCTGCTTCATCAGGATCCTGAAGACATTTCCGGTAGTGATGGATCAAAGCTAACGATGGAAGAACTTTTAAAACCGAGGAATCATCTCCAACGTCGGCACTGGTGTCTTTTATGTCCTTGACCTTCTCCTCGTCCACTATGACTGGCTTGCTGATGTGATGGATGCCCAGCTCGAAGACGGCTCTGGGTCGTACCAGCATCTTGGACCGTCGGAAGCTCGTCTGCTGTGTGCGATGCAGGTACTTGAAGTACTCGATGGAGTTCGTTACGTGACTTCTGAAGTCTTGCTGAAAAAACGCGCTTTGGAAAGAAAGCCCGGCGAGATTTTCAGGCGCCGTGTTACCCTCTGAAACTACTGTTTTAAGAGTTTGCTGAATGAGCTCTGGCCAGGTTTTAGCTTCTTTGGGAACAAGCATCTCATCGATGTCCATGAAGAGGAGCCAGTCGTAGTCGGCCATGTTGGAGTAGAGACAATGCTGGACTGCCAGGAGCTGACCGTGATTCCACACTGTCTGGTCAGTGTGGTACGGGGCCGGCTCGTCAATCTCGAACTCTCCTGCAGACGGCACGTCAGATGACTGTTTTCCAGGAAATGACGTGGTAGTTGCTGACCCCGGTGCTGCTGCTTGTAGTGTTTGTGGAATGACGGGTATATTCCACCGAACTACATTGACCATCCCAGGTCTAGGACCTGTGTAATTGCTAAGATAACGCATCAATATTTCTGGGATGTCATGGGCGTAGAGGAACACTTGGTCAGCCCCCATAATGTTGCACATTTCTATAAAATTAATCAGTTTTTGCAATGCAACAGCTCCATACAATGGCGGAACACAAACTCCAATGCTTGGTTTTTGAAGATTTTGTTGACTAACTTTATTTGATGTTCTTAACGGTTTTCCAATAGTCTCTGAATTTTCTTTTACCGTAGAGTTTCTTAAATGAAAATCACTATTGGCATTTGATAGGTTATTCATGTCTGCAAAGTTTCCCTTCTTTTCCACGAAAGGTGATTCAGAAATTATTGCATCATTTACGACAATATTTTCACTATAAACTCTAGACATTTTTATTTTAAGATCTTTTCTTAACGGTTGCAGTTGAATGTTTTGTAACCTTGGTTTATCTGCTTCATTTCTAGAGTCTGCTCGACTCAAAGAGACAACATCTGGAAATACGGCAGGACTAGCAGTTTCGTTGACAAGGTGGCGTGGAACGAGGCAGGAATAGATCCATCCACCAAACTTTTTGCTGTGATTTTCACACATCTCATACGGCTCAGCCCAAACGTTTATCGTTATGAATTTTTTGGCTCTGATATGTAGAAATTTCTGTGAAGTTTGGGCAGAATTCGAGTAAACCAAAGAGTTTTGAAAATGGCACCAAATATTGGGATTGCCACCTTTTTCTCCTGAAATATCATCTCCTAGCGTCTCACCAGAGGGAGCTTGCAGGTTGTCCTGGGCAGGACGTAACGTCATGATCCGCACGTAAGTGTCCGGCGAGTACCGATCGTCCAAATACACACCATATACGTACAAATCATCACCAAGGCTTTTAAAAGTGACAACTGTTTTAGTAACACCAGCTCGTTGTATCTCTGGACTCCACGAGCTCATAGGTTGGTAGTCAGCACCTACAGAATCTTTGTTTCCTATTGACATCTGTTTCGTGTGTTCCGAATCTGTGAAAGGCACGTCTGTGAATGGGTGCGGGTGACTAGTAGGATGGGACTGTTTTTTGGAGAGGTAAAGGTGATTCGAGCTTTGAGTAACAAATTCGTATCGTTTGGAGCTGGTCATGTCATGAGGGTCTGCAACATCCTCTTTTAGCCGCCTCAAAAGTATCGCCTTGTACGTGGTCCTCCGGGATCCTAGAGTGGCTACAAGAGATTCGGGCTTTTCTGCGGAATTTTCTACCGTCTCTGTAGAGCTGTTTCTGGAGGCGACTCCCCCGTGCTTGGTCTCATGAAGAATTCTTTGAGAAGAAGTTACAGCGCCCTTGAGTTGGTTCGTGTACTGTTCTAGTCGAAGGAGGCTAAGCAGACATAGGATATAGGAGACTGCGAGGACGAAGAGAAAGCGAGAGAGACAGTGACGTAAGCATTTGTAGGTGAGCAGGGCCATGGCTGGGGTTGAGTACCATGGATGGTTGGTTGAGCTGTTACAGGATCCTGGGCGTCATGTACGAGGAGAAAGCCGGAAACTTCTCACGGCACGGAAGTCTTGCTGTGATTTCATATGTTGTACACACCGTCTTCAAAGCGGGTACAGTGTGGTTCACACCGCTCTCTGCTTGACTCGCTTAATCTGGAAATTAGAAAGAAATGTCGAAAGAAGACTTTATTATTACAATGTTTACAGTAAAGAAAAATAACTAGAAAAATACGGTATCAACTTTAAACAAGCGATTTTGCTTAGCCCAAGACTGGTGGTCTTGAACTTTTTCCACACAGAAAGCGATGTATTCATTTCCAAATCTTTTTGTCTTAAATTGTTTTAAAACCAAGCTAAGTTTTAATGTACAGGAAAACTTCATTTGCGACCTCCAGTTCAATAGAACACAAGGAAAGTTTCGTCTGTTCCTATTTTTCATTGAGACTGAAAAAAATGTTTGGCATAAATTAAAGAACAGACCACGTCTTTGTTTGCCCACTACCTATCTTCCTTCACCTGTGCCCCGGGCAAGCGCTGCTCTATCGGACTCTACAGTAAGGTTTCGATGACACGTAACAGACTGCCATCCCCCACCTAGCGCCGATTCCTGGAATCACGAGGATTCAACAAAATTGTTTACTCTGGCGACAGTTGGTTTGCGTTAGCGAGCAAGAGTTTTTTGTTCGTGTGTAAGTGAGATGAATGTGTGTGTGTGTGTGTGGGAGAGAGAGAGGGAGAGAGAGAGAGAGCGAGAGAGAGAGAGAGAGAGAGAGAGAGAGAGAGAGAGAGAGAGAGAGAGAGAGAGAGAGAGAGAGAGAGAGAGAGTATACCCATGATTTATAATCATTCTTTGAGAAATGTGCCAATTCTGACATTATAGGTCAAGGATGCAATTATTTTTTCTTGAAATTTCTTTGTAGACCAAATCCAACATTATTGTTTCTTTGACTGATTGATAGGATTGTATAGAAAAAGAAACCGAGCGCACCATAAACAGTGGTTTCAAATGCGTAAGTTTTTGTTAAGAAACTAAGTAAAACAAATCCTAGCACAGTAGCAAAAGGGAGATGAGATTTGTCCTATTCTAATTATTCTATAACAAATCAACCCCCCCAAAAATAAGAAAACCTTCAAACTGGTTAGAAAGATACACAAATCATGCAGTACCTGCCAAGTTTCTTTTGCCACATCATCAGTAATATATGATTTACACATGGTTCATCTGATTCATATGGCGGAAAAATAAGCAAAAAAAAAACAAAACAAAACCCACCGCTATGTTTACACAGCATAGGAAGGGAGTACTTCTGGCTGCTCCGTATACAAAAGACTTATTGGTTGTACCGTGATTCCGGGATGGCAAACACATAATTATGTTTGCTCGCGACAGCGGTATATTTGTATACAAAGCTAAGATTATCTGTCCTCCTTGTTTTTCTGATTTTTTTTTTCTTTTTTTTTGGGGGGGGAGGGGGAGGGGGATCAGGCAGGGAGGGAGGAATTCAGATTTATCAGTGATAGAGAGAGGAGAATAAAATTTACTTCATCTATATTCTGATTACGCTTATTAGCCCTTTTGCGGCATGATTCGAGAGAAAAATAAAATTATATTTTAAAAATCTTTACGTAAAGGCAGTTTTGATGTTTTTCAACGACGGTGTAAATTTTTGTATGCTTTGAAATATGAAAGCAATTTACTCGAACTTTATTTAACATCGCAAACAATATGAAGCTTCTCTCTCTCTCTCTCTCTCTCTCTCTCTCTCTCTCTGTATATATATATATATATATATATATATATAAAACTCACCTGAAACAAAATCCAGTTCTAATTCAGTTCTTTGTATTTCAGACAAAGTTTGAGTCACCATTTTTGTTCAACCTAGTTGACTAAAGTGAGCCATTATCGTATGTGACATTAAGGAATTCACGTACAAAATTTCTAAACCCAAAGCTGCTACGCCAAATCGAATTATTTTTCATTTGTTCAATATATCCATCTATTTCTTTTTTTTTTATTTTAAAGAAACAACATCTTACTACAGTTATTCAATGCATTCAAAGCTCACTTGTGTAAATATAAATTATAAGGAACTGAAATTGTCAATAAAAGCTTTTATGATCTACAATGATGCTTCCAAAACATTCTGTAATTTTTCTATTAAATTCAAAAAAAAAAAAAAAAAAAAAAGATATTGTGGCTTAAAAATCAATGCATGAACTAAGTTTGATCAGTTCTTATGATTAATCCATGTATGAAAATTGGTCCATGAAGAGCAAAATGTAACTGATTAAGAAAAAAAAAATAGAATGGTATGAATTTGAGAAAAATTAAAGGATCATTCAGATAAAGTCTAATTCATCTCTAAAGACGAAAAAATACCGATAGAACTGGGTCCAGATGCGACGCTTTTTCCTTCTCACAGGTTTTACTTCAATGAAAAAAGAGCTGCTCTAAACTCGAGACTGGAATGTGTAGGAAAATTTAAACTCATTCAAGTGTATTGAAGTTGAAATGTTATTTTTTCTCATAAACTTATATATTTTCGATACATTTTTAATTTTTTTTTTCTGTGTATGACAAACTTCCTCCCATGATGCAATGTAAAACATATGCACTTTCTCCCTGACCGCTTTCTCCGTGTTCCGTCCAATATCTATCTGAGATTATCTTAAAATCTTACGTTTGCCTCTCTTTCCATCCATGTTTTTCTCGTTTTGTGCGGCCGACGAGTACATACATATATCTCCCCCCCCCTCTCTCCCCTCCCACCCCTTCTCTTTTTTTTCCTTCAGAAATCTTTTTTGCCACTTTATTAAAATTATTAAAAACGTTATCAATTCACTTTACGATTATTCTCCAAGACCGCCATGCTTTTTGCCACCTCTTTAAAAAGACGACTTATTTCAAAATCATATCTTACAGAACTTTTCGTTATAGTGTCGTACATCAAAGCAGTTCTTGCACCTGTGCATTATAACTTTATACTTTACTCCACTTCAAGGCTATGGTAGTACTTAAGTACTTGAAAACGCATGAAGTCAATATCAAAGCTAGCATACCAAGATACCTAACTTATGTTAATATCGTTACACATTGAAGCAGTTAAAAACGACTACTTATGTGGCAACAAAATTTTCAATACTCCTTGCACAATCTTCTATTTCTTTTATACATCAACATGAACACGAATTTTGAAACGACATAAAATTGTTAAAAAGGCGTACGCCGTAGTAAAGAGAAGCATTTATGGTCATTTGATAAAGCGCTTGCTCTGGGATACCCAGAGACTTTGTGTCACAGGTTCCAACTATAACCTTAGTGAATGAGTTGGTTTGAAGCCTCTAATTCTCCTGACCTGTTTTGACGCAAATGTTCATAAGACGGGGGAGGGGAGGGGAGGAGGGTGCGGGCATTCGTAAGGATTTCAAACACCAACTCAATCAATCAAAATATTCATTAAAATTCAAACAATCAATCAATCAATAAGTGCGTCGAGTTCGTGATGGTGTTACAGGATTAAGAAAGGCGCCCGGATGTCAGAAGACTACGGAGCTCCTAATCATTTCAAAGAATAGTGTTTAAATATAAACAACATAATGACGCGCGCCCGGATGTCAGAAGTCTACGGAGCTACTAACCATATCAAAGAATGGTGGTTAAATATAAACAACATAATGACGCGCGTTCGGATGTCAGAAGTCTACGGAGCTACTAACCATATCAAAGAATGGTGATTAAATATAAACAACATAATGACGCGCGCCCGGATGTCAGAAGTCTACGGAGCTACTAACCATATCAAAGAATAGTGGTTAAATATAAACAACATAATGACGCGCGCCCGGATGTCAGAAGTCTACGGAGCTCCTAACCATTTCAAAGAATGGTGGTTAAATATAAACAACATAATGACGCGCGCCCGGATGTCAGAAGTCTACGGAGCTCCTAACCATTTCAAAGAATGGTGGTTAAATATAAACAACATAATGACGCGCGCCCGGATGTCAGAAGACTACGGAGCTACTAACCATATCAAAGAATGGTGATTAAATATAAACAACATAATAGCGCGCAGAGTAAGATAAAGAGTGTGTGCGTGTGGAAGAGTGAGAAAAAAAAATGAGGATTAAGGAAAAGAAGTGACAAATAATAAAGTAAAGGACAAATAGATTGAAAAAGACTATGAGAGGAAAAGAGAGAGAGAGAGAGAGAGAGAGAGAGAGAGAGAGAGAGAGAGAGAGAGAGAGAGAGAGAGAGAGAGAGAGAGAGAGAGAGAGAGAGAGAGAGAGAGAGAGAAAATCTTCTACACACTATTTCCTTTCTTTTTAGATTGTTGAACACTATCAATATTTCTAAAATTCTCCTTATGTAATCAGTTCGACCTCAACAGCATGTGCCTTGTTTATTCCCTTATATATTTTGAATTTTTTCCACAAAATTTTTATGATATTAAATCACAATACTCTCTATTAAACCTACCGATGTCAAGAAAATAGAATTGATTTCACTGTTTATCTGTTTGATTTTCAGGTTTTGCTTGACTCAATGCATGCCTCCTGTCACGCAATACGTACAGCAATAAATTCTTTTTCAATTTGAAAATAAACCTATCTGCGTAGCTTGTCTCTCATTTTCAAGTTCTTTAATTTCAAACAAAATTTTTTTAGAGCGTGAGTAATGTAAGCATATAATTACGGAATGCACTTTTATCAAGATCTTCAAAGGTGTTTTATTAAGATGTATACGAGTGTACGTATCCAGAAAATAAAAAATGTGCTTAAAAATGAAGCGCCTGAAACTTTTTCTATGCAACGTGAACTTCATAAAACTAAGTGCGCATCTGTCTGCGGTGTTTGAGTTAAATAATCCATGCGCAACCATCAGTAATACCAACTTCCTGAGACTTAAGATAAAAGTTATGTGCAGCTGTTAAAAAAAAAAACAAAAAACTGTGTTACAGCCTCGGGGACTTAAAGTGAAACGCAGTCAGCGAAACAGCTTGTCAATACTTATGAACCATTTGGAACGAATGGAAGAAGTTAAAAAATAATGTTTAAAAGATGTTTTAAACTCTCAGTTTTATATGTCTCTGTAAGCCATTCTCAGTTATTTTAAGTTAGTCTTTTAAAATATTTGCTTGTGATGTTTGTCTTAAGGTGGGTGATCCTTTGAAAAAATAATGGTAAGTGTCTGTTTGAAATGCCGAAAATGTGTAAGACATGTGTAAATTTATGTAAGACGAATGTTCTCCCTGCGACACAGCGAACGCTCTGAGAAGCTTTTATACTTTAAAGTATCATTTTCTACCGTGTTTGGCTCGTCTTTATCAGGTGATATCATGTGTATCAGCGAGCGTGGCATCGCCAGGAATTTATTATCTTCATAAACCGGTCTTCACGAGTCTAGAATCCATATGTTACGGCTGACATTCCGCTAGGCCAGGGTAAAGATAGGGAAGTATAGCGTAACAGTTCCTGTAAAAACAACCCAGTCAGTTCTATTTGGATTGTCAGGAAGATGACGCTTTGTCTTTCGAGCTGTTTTTCTAATTTGCGTGATTCACGGAGAATTTTCAAAACATAATCAAACATAGACACAGTCTTGTGGTTTCCTCAACTTCTGCAATATTGAGTCTAACTAAACTCTTTACCTAGGTCTTTAAACAAACGGTATTGATGGCCATCTTACCGTGATAGTTTTGATGAGTTTTGAGTCTAGGAAATCTAACCTTTAGAGGCCAATCATTCTGAGTTATAATTGTGGCTTTACATTTATTTATTTCTCTTAACTCTGTTACTGATGCGGATATCATCCAGGCCGTGTAAACCGCTCTGATCCTGTAACCACTCTCTGCGATTCACCTTTCACGGCCCCAACTGATCATTCCAGCACAGAAATGCAGCTGCTTATTGTCAGCCCCAGAGACAACGACTTCGAGACATTTTTTGGATGATAGTTGCTAAGCATAACCACAAACCACAAAGAGTGGGAACACCTTGCGCAATAACCAATGTATAAAAGCGACTAAAATAATTAATACTAACAACCTAATCAACGGGATCCCACAAAAAGTAAGAAAAAAAAACAACAGGCACGCGGGATAGAGAAAAAATGCGTCTGGGCACACGTCAAAACTTTGAATTTAGAGAAGATCCGACCCCAGCGCAAAACAGCCCTGGGCAGGATTCGAACCCCGGACCTCTGTATTGTCTGTCAAGCGCTCTAGCCGCTCTGGACCGGGCAGGAGCCAGAGATCTCCATGTTCAGGTCCTGTCGCAAACCCATCTGTACCAAACCTTGACCAAAGAGTTTCTGTCCAGATGCTCGAATTCCGTCCACCACAAAACCGAGTTGTTTGTTTTCTCACTCTTTGATACAGTGCGCCCACCACGAGTTGAATTCCAGACGTTTTGCCACAGATCAGAGGCAAAGCCGACAGTCGAAACAGAGCTAAAGAAAGCGGGGATAAGAAACTAATTTATAGACACAGCAGGTTGGCTCCAATCGGCATGAAAAAGTCTCCTAATTGTCCAGCAGATCTTGAGAGAGATGGTATATAGCACACATAATCAACGGCTATAGTTTGTCTGATTTGTGAAGACCCCCCCCCCCCTTTCCTCCCCCCCTCCCCCAGGTTTGCAGCGGTTTAGCTCACACACATTTATAAAGATCTATCTTATCTGTGGTTTGGAGTACAGTTTGGTTGCGATGAAGTTTTCGTGTTGATATTTGTAACAACAACAACATTGATGATGATGATGATGATGATGATGATGATGATGATGATGATGATGATGATGATGATGATAATAATAATAATAATAATAATAATAATAATAATAATAATAATAATAATAAAAATAATAATAATGATGTTGATGATGATGATCTTGATGATGATGATGATGATGATGATGATGATGATGATGATAATAACAACATCAGCAAGAACAAGAACAACAGAAGCAACAACAACAACAACAACAACAACAACAACAACAACAACAATAATAATAATAATAATAATAATAATAATAATAATAATAATAATAATAATAATAATAATAATAATAATAATAATGTAAAAACAACAACAATAATAAAAAAAATGTTAAATGCAGTTATAAATTTCCAGTGCTTAGTTTATCTGGCTGTAATAGAGGCTCGTGGCGCAGTAAAAAAAGAAATAAAATCCACAAATTAGCAAGGACTTATCGGGACCTTACCGAAGGGAACTTCGACTAAGAAAATCTTAAGGCATTATTTAAAAAAAAAACCCATAAATAATTAACTTCTATCCTGGTAACTATAAGTAACTAAAGCAGGGAAAGATACGCGGCGTTCTCTCTTTGCTATGCTGTAAATGTAATATGAAATCAAGTGACGAAAGAGGAAAAAACAAGGCACAATATTGCAAGACTAAACTTCATCCACTTAAGAAGTTATAAAGGTGATAACCTGAACAACATGTTATGTGTTAAATATTAACAGGTCGGCATAGAAACAGTAGGAACAGTGGGTTTTTTTTATTGTTTTTTTTTTTCACTCGGGGGTTTTTATGATCAAAAGTCTGTTACAGGGAACTGTGGCATGTGTTATTTGAATGTTTCTGAAGAAAATTATATTAATTTGGGGTAAATGTAGGCATTGACTTACCAGTAACTTTAAGACAGTGAGGTATTTGATTATCTTTGCTAATTGTGTGGGGATAAATTAACTTTCGTACGTTCATTGTGAAACTTTTAAAAGCTACCTAACCCAGTCGCACATTCTCTTTCTATCTTTTTTCTCTTTCTCTTTCACTGTTACTCTCTTTGTTGTTTTTTTCTCTTCTTCTCTCTAGTATTATTCCTATTTCTTTATCTTTCTTTTCTGATCTCTATGTCAACAACTCCATCTTCAAAATGCTGTCCATAATGTTTGTTAGATTTTTTTTTAGATATTCCATGCGAACGTTGCTAGTAACAGTAAACTGAAATAAAAAAAAGGTTTAGTTTCAAATTTGATGCTGTGATAAAAGGCAATAAAATCGGTGAATGAACCAAACTCATTTTCTGAATATTTCCTGCTCTTTGCCTTGTCTCTTGCTCACCTCTCTCTCTCTCTCTCTCTCTCTCTCTCTCTCTCTCTCTCTCTCTCTCCCTCTCTCTTTCTCTCACGCTCCCTCTTCTTTGTCTCTCTGTCTTTGCCTTTTTCATTTAATCTCTAAATCCCCCTTTCCCCCCTCTTTGTCTGTTTTTTTCTATCTGATTTTTCTTAACTTCCTTTTTATCCTTTTGCCTACCACGGTATATTTTATCTGTCGGCAGGCCTGTTTTTATGTCCATCCGTCTATCTAATTGTCACTAATTTACTTGTTCCTCTCTCTCTCTCTCGCTCTCAAACTATTTCTTTATATTCCTATCTATCTATCTATCTTTCTATATGTCTATCTCTATATATCTTTCTATCTATTAATCTATCTTCCCTCTCTCTCTCTCTCTCTCTCTCTCTCTCTCTCTCTCTCTCTCTCTTTCTATCTCTTTGTTTTTTTCCCGCCTGTCTACCCCCCCCCACTCTCTCCGTATCTCCAGTCTGTCTCTACATGATGCCAGGATGTATCGTCCTCTTGAAACTGTTATCTATTTTATACATTGTATCCACGGTAACGTGTCATGATTTTCCTCCCTTGAGTGAAGAAAATGGAAGGGCAGTGTATTGCCCCATTTTTTAACGCTCCCAGATCTTTTAAATCTGATACCCGAATGTTCAACTTTTACTTAATTTCATGAGCCTGTCTCCACGAATTTTCCTGATTTGCTCATACTGCTAGAGACCTCACACATTGGATTATTTATAGTGACTTTGTCATAAATGGCTATCACAAAATTTAATGCTTATGTAATCAACAAAAAATAAGACAGGAATTTAAAAAAAAAATTATTTCTAAGAAAAAAGACGGCTAATGTTTCGATGTGGTTTGCCTGAGTCTCTTTACAGCAAAAAAAAAATTTGAATACGATTCGAGAAAATACCATTTTTTCGGCGACTTTTCAGCAAAAGACGATTGCTTTCGGCGGAACCTCTGCCTCTGTGACTTGAGGCTTGGACCAGAGGGATCTGCGAGGGTCGAGCCACAGGCTGTTGAAGGTGAAGAGCAAAACTCAAGCGATTCCATACTTTGTTTATGTTGCAGTATAGAATCTTCCTAACATGCGTAATGTATCGGGAATTTTAAGTTGAACCCACCGGACCACCCTGTCTGTGTGTGTGCGTGTGTGTGGGGTATAAACCTAATAACCTTGCAGTATCAAACAGTTCTGTCTGTAATGAGGACAAAGAAAAAGGACAATAAAGCATGTGCAATATGATTGCGTATATATTTGAAATTAAACAAAGTGAAAGAGCATTGCTTTGAAGTATGGAAGGGGGGAAAAGGCGCGTGTGAGGAAGAGAGAGAAAAAAGAGAGAGAGAGAGAAAGAGAGAGAGAGAGAGAGAGAGAGAGAGAGAGAGAGAGAGAGAGAGAGAGAGAGAGAAAGGGACAGAGAAAGGGAGAGAGAGAGGGAGAGAGAGAGAGAGAGAGAGAGAGAGAGAGAGAGAGAGAGAGAGAGAGAGAGAGAGAGAGAGAGAGAGAGAGAGAGAGAGAGAGAGAGAGAGAGAGAGAGAGAGAGAGAGAGAGAGAGAGAGAGAGAGAGAGAGAAAGAAAGAGAGAGAGAGAGAGAGAGAGAGAGAGAGAGAGAGAGAGAGAGAGAGAGAGAGAGAGAGAGAGAGAGAGAGAGAGAGAGAGAGAGAGAGAGAGAGAGAGAGAGAGAGAGAGAGAGAGAGAGAGAGAGAGAGAGAGAGAGTAAGAATTGTTTAAGAATTATGATACATCCGCTGTGTAAAACGCGTTTAACTCACTTTGAATGTTTTAGCTTAGCATAAAACAAAAATTAAAAAAAGAAAGGAGCAAACCATTTTAATAATCGTAAACGCGTTATTCCTCAAGATACAGGTGGTGAGCAATAGAGAAGAGGCGTTTTTGAACTGCCTTTCAAGACTTTTGATGAGAGAAGAGTTTTTGATGATCAGATTTTATGAGGGTAATTCGAAATGAGTGGCGGAAGAAAATTATAATCAACAACTGTTTTATTAACTTCAGACCATTGAACTTATGTTTTGACTATTTGGGTAAGGTTGGCCGAACGGCGTTTCTCATTTTTACTATTTTTTTCCTTTTTACTACTCGTCCTTACTGATCTAAAAAAAAAAATAAAAAAATAGCGCTCATCTCATTTACAACTTCTTTATGATGCCACTACCCATAATTATTAAATCGGAGAAAGTAGAAATAGTAATTATTACTTTTATAATCGACCCTCTTTTACATTCTTTACTTGCGCATGGATAAAAAGCGAACTAGTATCATAAATAAAAAAAAGAAGCAACAAGCAGGAAAAAAAAACAACAACGTTAATTTATGCTCTTAGATTAATAGCGTCATCTTTCCTTAGATGATCGATATAACTAGATATGGATCTAATTACGTGTGGGTCTCCCATCCAATCAACTAGTTAGGATATCATTATTGCCATAATATGACAGGGAAAACATTTTTGTCAAATTTATAATGCGTAAAATCTAGCTCTCAGCGCAGGGGTTTTAACAATAATACATCTATTGAATTGATTTTTAAAACAAAAGAGTGCGCAATCACTTATGGAGAAACATCTTAACACTGGCTCTTACTTTACCGCTTTAACCAATTTTAAACTACGAGAAAGAGGCAATTATAACTATACAGAATACCTCTTCTATAAACGGTCAATATAATTATAACGTATTTGACTTCAGTGAACCTTCCATACCAAAAGATTTAGTTGTAGATAAAATTATTAAGAGTTGTTTACAACAATGTGTTCACTGTTTCTTACCTGTTTTCTCCAAGGTTTAAACATGCTAAGGAAAGTAATCCGTGGAATCAGTTCATTATAAAAACAGAATTCCGCCTCCAAACCTAAGGACCGATGTATAGAGAGCTGATTGTTTTGACAGGTTTAGCCAACCAAATGATGTTGTTTCCCCGATCACCTCGGTTGCTAAGGACGCTTCATCAGCTGATGAACTCCGCCGTGGAGAAATATTCCGTATCCAAGGCGAAAAGTTGTGTGGGAGACTTAAGAAATCGCAGTGCTTGACGTCTAGTTTTTTGTTTGATATATACTTTAGCAATTTAGTTCAATCACTGCAGATCAATAAAAACATTAAGATCTACATGAGAGGCCAATATCTCCTCCAGTTAAAAAAAAAAAAGATATGAAACATTAATTTTGTAGGCTTTAATCAAGATACGTCACCGTGGAACCTATAAATATTTCAGTAGTGTATTTCAATAAACTGTCGAGCTAGAAATCCCCAGCCGATGGGTGATATACGTGTGAAGAGTTCAACACCTTTCTCCAAGCGGTGTCCACAGAATCCAAGCCATACTTTCGTTTCGCCCGCAGTCTTGCTTCCTGTGTGCGCCCTGAGCTAATCTAGTCTCCAGAGCTTTGGCCTATGCTTTTATTTAGGAGGTGAGTCGGATAGAGTGAGCATCAGAAATAATTCGTTCGGCGCTCGCCGCGCTCACGTGCGGCGCAGACCTGTGGTATCAGGCGCCTTGCCCTGGGGAGGGCAAGCAGAACCAAAGGGGCTCGGATCCTCCTCTGAGAGTGTGAGTCTGAGTGAGACGGGCACCCTCGACACCTGGGGATGATAGGGGAGTCAGGTTCTAGCGGCACTGCCGGAAGCTCTTGTATCATCAGCCGAGATAGGGTGAGACTATCACTGAACTATCATCGGCTGCCGTGATAGTCCCCTGCTTGTACATAGCCCGGGTTATCTGAACCCTCGGTTTGTGCGCCGTTCATTATGCATGTAGTTAGCGCCAATTTCTGGACTTTTCTGGGTTTGTTTTTTTTGGTGTTTTTTTTTTTTTAAGTTTCCATTATTTAAAGACAAAACTTTATTTATAAAAATATAATTACAAGTGTGTGCAAAACTTTGCATAAGAGAGTAAGCAGGAAATTAGGAGATATCATTTAAAAGCTTGAATCTTTTCTACCATACTATTTTCCCTTCTATAATCTACTGCCTTACTTTTCATTCCCTTTATTATGGAGCACGTTAATGTTTCACCTTTTTCTAGATGACAGTTGAGATATACTTATCTGATACCATAATATCACCTACTTTGGATAAGACGCGTTGTTACCACACAGGTTTAGACTTAGAAGATTCATTGCCTTGATATCTGTATGAGTTTTTTTTTTTCAATTTTATATACTTCTCTCATCACCCCCTCCCTCTCTCCTCCCCCCCCCTTCTTTTTCTTTATTGAATTTTCATATTTTTCAATAAGCTATTACCTATATCCTATCTGTGTATCTTTATCATCTTTCTATTTTGGTCTAATGAACGAGTATATATTTCTCTTTTCTCTTTCTATCCCTCTCTCTCTCAACCTCCTCTCTCTTTCTCTCTATCTCCCTCCCTCTCCCTTTCTTTCCCTCGTTATAGGCCTCCCTCTCTCTCTCTTTCTCCCTCTTCCTCACAACCTCCTCTCTCTTCCCCTCCCTCTCTCTTCATCGTTATAAGCCTCCCTCTCTCTCTTTCTCCCCTCCCTCACAACCTCCTCTCTCTTCCTCTCTATCTCCCTCGCTCCCTCCCTCCCCCTCTTTCTTTAGCTTCTCCCGTCTCGCGCTCACTCGAGCATTTCTCTTCATCTTGACCGCAGCAGGTTCCGACACCATCCTGATAACAGGTCTATATCGACACCTGAATGGACTCAGCCATGCACCCAGCTCCATTAGCTGATAACAGCATATCTCTTATCTACTGCTCTACCCTCACAGCGCGAGCGCGCGCTGTTTTTCTTTTAAGTTAGGACGGTGATTCCACTACCGCTAAAAAAAATAAAAATAATAATAAATAAAAAAAAACAAAAAAAAAAAAACAGTTTTTCATTCCATTTTCCGCTAAATTTTTTTTTGCCTGAGCGTAGTCTTTCTCTTCCAAGTAAACCACTGGAAGTTTGTCTACCGTTGTAGTTGCAAGGTTCTATGTCAGGGTGTTTTTCCTTCCTTCAATCTCCCTCCACTCTCTCTTTTCTCTCTCATTTTCTCTCTTTCTCTATGTTTCAATTTCTACTAATTTTAAGCATATAGAGTTCTAATCCCTGCCTGATCATCATTCTTTATTCTTTTCTTCTATCTAGTTTCTCATCCAATCTTTCGTCGAACCTTCTATCTTTTTCACGCCTCTCTCTGTCTCTCCACCACTCTCCATCTCTCAAATATTCCTCATCTTTAATCTCATCTGTCTATCTGTGTGTATGAAAATATTTCTGTATGTTTGCCTGACTCTGACTGTCTCTAAATCTCACTCTTTTCTCCCCGCTCTCTATTTATATACCCATCTCTTTATTTATCTATCTACCTCTCGTATGATTGCCTTCTCTATCTATAAATATAGTAGAGCCTCAATAGACTCATCAGCCTGAAGCTGTGGTGCTCTCTCGCCCTCCCTGAACCTCCCGAAGGTACCGCCGTACTTACAGCAACATTTGTTTACACCAGCGCACGTGCATGTAACATTCATAACAGCATAATCTCGATGGACGCGAAGACACGGCTGTTATCTTCTTAGCTAACTCTATTAACATCCTTGCGTTCACTTTTCGTTCCTTTTTCTCTGTTTCGCTGACCCTGTCTGTCTGTCTGTATGTCTGTCTGTCCGTCTCTGCCTCTGTCTGTCTGTCTGTCTGTCTGTCTGTCTGTCTGTCTGTCTGTCTGTCTGTCTGTCTCTCTCTCTCTCTCTCTCTCTCTCTCTCTCTCTCTCTCTCTCTCTCTCTCTCTCTCTCTCTCTCTCTCTCACTCAATGCTCCTTTTTGTTCATAAAGTTTCTCACCCGAATTTCTCTTTCTCTTTTTTTCATCCGTCTACATTTTGTGAGATTCATAACAGACATCTTGAAATCAATATAAACTTAAAAAAAAACAAAAAACCAGAATATAGAACGCAGATACTCTCGCTGCCCCTTACTTTTCATTTCAATCTCTTCCATTTAAAAATACCACATTACCCTTTAATTTCAATCATAGCAGTCAACAGTCTTTATTTAAGCTTTAATGCTGATTCTATATTTTCTCATCTTTCTAAACGCTTATTACAAGGGTATCAAATTAAATTTTGTACAAAAAATACCTGAAGGTGCGTACTCTTCATGAAATCCATAGCTGCCCAATTAATTTAATTACATGATGATGAGTATTTAAAGAATCTATAAATAGGCTGAGTTTTCTCAAAACAATTTTGTTATTCTTATTGATTTACTGAAAACCCTAAAACTGTCCACCTTTAACGCCGCGACATTATGAAATAATGCATTTCCAATCTAAAAGGGACAAAACATCATCAAAGAATAAATACATTGATTTAAAAAAAAATATCCGTTAATTTGCATTAGTTATTTTTTTTTTCGATTCGTAAATATTATCATTGTTTTTATTGCGTGCCCTTTTCTACGGGAAATTCCTTTTTCCCCAAAAAAATTTGCAACATAAAGCACGCTATTCGGCGCTCTCAAGAGATCGAGACATTTTATTTTGGACTTAAGTTTGACTGCAGACGTCTTTCCATGCTGTCTTGCCAGTGAGGTGCTAAAATATTTTATGGTCCGGCCTACCAGTTTGAACGACAGTAATTATTCGAAATATTATCTTGGCTTAAAAAAAATATTCGCTTTTTTGCCGATGTTTATTTTTGTTTTTGTTTTTGTTTTGTGGTACGAGATAATATTATGCAGGAAGTAATTTTATCAATGTCCCTCATAATTATTTTGACGCCTGAGTTTTGATTTGCTCTATGTTCACATGACGCAGTTTTGAGAAAATGGATTTTAAAGTTTTATTTACCTTATACTCATATGTTGGACATAGAGCAAATATAAGAGAACTTGCCCCATTTAGCTTGACTGTTAGCTCTTCAATTAATAAGACATATAGATAATGCTTTTAGGGAATGGAAATTGACGCTAGCTCTAATTTTTAGTGAAACTGGACATAAAACAAATGAAATCTGAAGCGTCGATTTGTAGATTTGTAACGCTCTGTCCCCGATTTTTTTTCCTTAAAAATAAGAGAGTTTAAGGGCATTGTTCAGGAGACGCCTGCATAATATTATTATATCCAGGTTGCTCTAAATGGTCCCTATCTCTTATGATGAGAGATGAAAAGTTCGGAGTTCACAGGTCGGACTGGGAAAGTGTCGAGCACCTGTTGCAAGATTCCCATCCAGAAAGATGGCGGGTGATGAAGGAGAGATAAGATTTAATCCGACACCTGACGTTTAAAAAGCTGCAGCACTGCGTTCTACCGTGGAAAGTACGTCTTCACCCGAAACTCCCTTTCTCTGTTCATTCTGAGGAGAGTTTGATGTCCCCTGAGTTTCCCTAGGAATTTGAAAGGGAAAATTTCCGTCGCGCTTCAATCTTTGTTCTTTTTATCTTCTGATGAGATTTTGTTTCACAAGCGTTCAAATAGAGCGAGTTGACCACCTCAGGCAGGTTTCGATACACGAATCTTTGGGTTTTTTTTTATCTTCTCATGAGATTTGGTTTCACAAGCGTTTAGATAGAGCGAGGTGGTCACCACAGGCAGGTTTCGATACACGAATATTTTTTTTTTTTTTTAATCTTCTCATTAGATTTGGTTTCACAAGCATTTAGATAGAGCGAGGTGGCCACCACAGACAGGTTTCGATACGCGAATCTTTGGGTTTTTCTTTATCTTCTCATGAGATTTGGTTTCACAAGCGTTTAGATAGAGCGAGGTGACCACCTCAGGCAGGTTTCGATACGCGAATATTTGTTTTTTTTTTAATCTTCTCATGAGATTTGGTTTCACAAGCATTTAGATAGAGCGAGGTTGCCACCACAGACAGGTTTCGATACGCGAATCTTTGGGTTTTTCTTTATCTTCTCATGAGATTTGGTTTCACAAGCGTTTAGATAGAGCGAGGTGGCCACCACAGACAGGTTTCGATACGCGAATCTTTGGGTTTTTCTTTATCTTCTCATGAGATTTGGTTTCACAAGCGTTTAGATAGAGCGAGGTGACCACCTCAGGCAGGTTTCGATACGCGAATATTTGTTTTTTTTTTAATCTTCTCATGAGATTTGGTTTCACAAGCATTTAGATAGAGCGAGGTTGCCACCACAGACAGGTTTCGATACGCGAATCTTTGTTTTTTTTTTATCTTCTCATGAGATTTGGTTTCACAAACGTTTAGATAGAGCGAGATGACCACCTCAGGCAGGTTTCGATACACGAATATTTGTTGTTTTTTTTAATCTTCTCATGAGATCTGGTTTCACAAGCGCTTAGATAGAGCGAGGTTGCCACCACAGACAGGTTTCGATACGCGAATATTTTTTTTTTTTTTAATCTTCTCATGAGATCTGGTTTCACAAGCGCTTAGATAGAGCGAGGTTGCCACCACAGACAGGTTTCGATACGCGAATATTTGGGTTTTTCTTTATCTTCTCATGAGATTTGGTTTCACAAACGTTTAGATAGAGCGAGATGACCACCTCAGGCAGGTTTCGATACACGAATATTTGTTTTTTTTTTAATCTTCTCATGAGATCTGGTTTCACAAGCGCTTAGATAGAGCGAGGTGACCACCTCAGGCAGGTTTCAATACACCTGCCATCGCTAGATGAGTATCTGATGTCCTCTTATCTGTTAAGATGAGAGCCGCTCGGTGAGTGAATCTTCTGTAAAGAAAACACAAGAGATATGTAATGCTCGACCGCCTGTACAATGGTAGACAATGTCTTGAGGAGTGAACTAAGTGACAGTGTAACCAAAAAATTGATGTTGCTAGCCAAATTACTCATTAAAGTGGTGCGTCACTTTATGGATTCTCAGATCCTTAGAGATGTTTACAAATCAGTGCTTGCTCCTGTTTTTGTTTTTTTTTTCTACCATATTGCCTTTGTCATGATTTTATATATATAGTTCTGCTACTTATCATCTGTTTGTGAAAAACTTCAGTTTCGTCGAAACTGAGTTTTTAATGATTGTGAATAATTATAATTATAGATTTTTTAAGTGAATGGAATTCTCTGAGCATTTAAAAGGCACGCTTAATCATTATTTTGATTTCTTAAGGAAGCCAGTTTGTGATTCCTCGTCTCCCATCGAAACAATACGAAGAAAAGGTTATTAGCGAAAGCTGCGTTATCTGATTGATTTTACAAACAGCTCACTCTTGTGTCAAGTATGTTCCCGAAACTAACTATCTTTAATATTTATCTTCCATATTGTCCCTCTATTCATAAAGGAATACTACCCAAAAGTTTATAGAGAAAGTTGACTCATCTTATGAAGTGTCAACGCAGATTACATGCTTTGACCAATTATTTTTGGCTTCTTTTTTCATTTCACTCACAAGAATAATTGTTAGAGTAATTCACTACCAATTTTCAAAATCGTTTTTAATGGTAATTTGTACCCATAATCGTAATTATGGGTTAACGGAGAGTCAATATTTCGGTATGGTAATTGGGATGTGGTGGTTTTTGCTCAAGGTTTTGGATTGAGACTTCGGTGAACATCGTTTCTGGCTTGTTCCTTGGCAGGTGCTTAGTATTAGAGCTAAGGGTCACACAACGTCTCATCTGTGATGGTGTTGTAGTGTTAAGGTCATGGTTTGCAGACAAGGAAGGGAGACGTGGAAGGTCATTGGTCGAAGGTAAAGAATAAGAAGCGCAAGGTCATGGCTCAAGGTAAAAGACTACAGATAAAGAAGATAATAAAATCGTTAAGAAAACACTTTTAAATTTAATTTTGGCTTTCCCTCTATACATTTTGATAACGTTGACTAAACTTAAAATCTATCTTATTTCTTGGCAGATTGGTTGTAGAAATTATGATATGTGAATCTAAACAACTTCACTGGGCTTGTTAAG
>JAWDGP010003233.1:45000-87500 GCA_033675545.1 Elysia crispata | reverse complement strand
ACTAGGGTGTGTAGATATCGATAAGATAATCTTAGCTATTTTTTTAAAATATTTCCTTAGTTGGAACTTCGTTATCAATATGAAAATCGAAGCTGTCCTAATCTTCCTTATTGCGAACGATATTTTGGACACAGTTCAAATACATCCAAGCATTGTAAATTCTTCGCATTGCTATTCATATAAAAAAAAACTATAGGAACTTACCACCCACATTGCAACTGAATAATAAAACAGTTTCATAATTTAGTTAGAATCAGCTTCTTTTTAAAATAATTTTAGCTGCATGAAAAAAGCAACGAACTATAAGTACAAGAGGGAAATCATTATACGTATGTTTTTTTTGATTTAAAACTTTCGCCTAAATACTGTGCCACTTGATTTGTAAAATAATCTTTCATATGCGGGTGTATTTTATACGCTCTGTATCACGCATCATTTTGTTTAAAGGACCACTCACAAATAAAATCTTTATTTCAAAAGGTCAATATATATATATATATATATATATATATATATATAAAACAAAACAAAACTAAAAAAAAAGCCATTCTCAATATATTAAGGAACATTAGTCTAGAGTTTTTACAGCATATTTTGCAGTAGCGACTCGCTCTAAGAGGACATTTGCGATTTTACTTGCTGATTTAAGCATCTTAACATAGCGATGAAGAACTTAACTACACTACGTAGATCAAATCGCCTTTTTATCATTCAACGGAGGATTATTATCTTCATCTATAGGACTGAGATCAGCCTGTCTACAAAGCCCGCCATCTCCTCATCGTACTTCAGAAAATGACGTCAAACCGTGTGCTCCGAGCAGCAAACTTATGGTCGTATTTCCGAAAGCGGAGCCCAAGAGAGAAAGAGTAGCGGAAGTTTGAGGCGGCCAGCCGGGGAGTCCAGACACTGCAGACAGTAATTAGCACTATGCATCATCCATGGGAAAACCCTGGGGTAATTGCTCCAGTCATCGGCCCTGGTCTCTGCAACATGGGGCTCTGGCGAATGTCAGAAGGCCTTCCGCTCAAATCAGGGATGAGTTGCGAGTTCACCGAGCTGGTCTGGTCGGGCTGCTGGTACTTGTAACGTCTGGTGTGGGGGCAGAGTTGGCTTCTGATCAGTGCATCCAGGTTGCCTGGGGTTGGATTTGTTGGATTGGGTGGCGAATAAAGGGGGGTTCTGGTGTTTTTCTTAGGAAAAAAATCCCACAAAAAGAACATTCATACGGTATATTGGTTGAAACAAAAAAACAAAAAAACAAAAAAAACAAAAAAAACAACCAAAAACAAAATCTATTCTCAGAAGAATACTACTAATGCTTGGAGACATAAATTATTATGTTGATCCTCTGTGAGAGTATAATTATGGATTAAGTAGCGAATCTAACAAAAATAAATGTAAAATGAAGAGAGAGAGAGAGAGAGAGAGAGAGAGAGAGAGAGAGAGAGAGAGAGAGAGAGAGAGAGAGAGAGAGAGAGAGAGAGAGAGAGAGAGAGAGAGAGAGAGAGAGAGAGAGAGAGAGAGAGAGAGAGAGAGAGAGAGAGAGAGAGAGAGAGAGAGACATGTGCATTTATGCTTTTCCATTATCATTTCAAATATTGCTTTGCTTTGGTTAACATTGCAAGAATAGATTTGCGTTTGAAAATAAAACCATTCATCCCAGTAGCAATGAAAGGGATACAAGAAACAAAAAGTAATATAGGCTTGGAAAAAGAAGGGTGGAGGGGAGCAAAGGTAAGCAAGTATTAATTTTTTTCGGATTCATTTACACTCATCTCATGGACCCTCAATCCTTTCATTCCTTCGGAAGCACCCACATTCTGCAAAGAGAAAAATTAGAGACATAATCATAGAGACCGAAACACATGTAGACCGACGCAGAAGGAAAAAAAGAAACAAAAAAAAAAACAAAAAAAACTGAGCGATGATACTAATTATAAAAGCGTGTAGATTGACGCGTGCTTCAGACCAAGATTGAATTAGAGATAGAAATAACATGTAAAACAGGAAAGAGATTTAGAAAGATTTATAAAGAAGTCAGAATCATTGAGAGAAAGAGCGAGAGGGAGTAGTCGCAGGGTAGAGATAGGGGCAAGGAGAGAGAGAGAGAGAGAGAGAGAGAGAGAGAGAGAGAGAGAGAGAGAGAGAGAGAGAGAGAGAGAGAGAGAGAGAGAGAGAGAGAGAGAGAGAGAGAGAGAGAGAGAGAGAGAGGAGATGGACGAGCATGCACACATACAAACATAATACGTGGAGGCAAAAAGAGAAGGCAACTTGGAGTAATTATAAGAGGAGATAAGAAGAGAGAAATGTTTAGTATAAGTCAAAGAGATGAATGGTAACTGAGTAGGCAAAAAATATATGAACATTGGCATTAGATTATTTAAGCTCCTGACGATATTCGTAAAAACGGATATTTCGCTGACATAGGGTGAGACGCATTGGACGTTTCGGAAGACGAAATCTTCTAAAGAGAGGAAGGCGAAATCTTCTAAAGAGAGGAAGGCGAAATCTTCTAAAAAGAGGAAGGCGAAATCTTCTAAAGAGAGGAAGGCGAAGTCTTCTAAAGAGAGGAAGGCGAAATCTTCTAAAGAGAGGAAGGCGAAATCTTCTAAAGAGAGGAAGTCGAAATCTTCTAAAGAGAGGAAGGCGAAATCTTCTAAAGAGAGGAAGGCGAAATGGCGGAAGGAAGACCTATGATGACGTGTCTAAATGTCAGTATCCGTTCCTGATCGGGAGAAGAAACAAAAAAACGTCTGATTTTTCATATATGTAGTTCGTCCACAAGAAAGTTTTCAAGAACTTTCCTACGTATTTACTAGTATAGCTCGGCAAAGCAGAACGTTGAAAACTAAAGCTCTAATAGCGTGGGTTTTGAACCTCTGACAAATACTCCCCGTCTCATAAAGTGTGAGCATGGCGGCTGGTGGATTTGAAAAAAAAAACTGGTTTGTCGGATATCTGAAAATTTTTAAAAGGTCTTTTATTTCAAATATTTAATAATGAGTGCATTTGAGAAATTTCAAAGACATATGAGAACAATTTTAGAAAAATTTATACATAATCATAATGGCTGCAGAAAAAATTGTCGGAAAAATTTTTAAGAAGAAATCAAATTTCTTTAAGCTGCAAGGGAAGAAAATATGATTTTCACTTTCACGAATCCTGAAACATCTTAAAATCCAAAGTACTCCACTGTATTCATCTATGGAGAATTCATAAACAGTTTCTTTGAGCCAAACGCTTCGCTAAAGACAGTAACCATTGCAAAAGTTTGCTAAGGTGTGCAACTCATTCAAAATATTTGGGGAGATAGGATCTGCAGTTATGTCGCCTTCATTGATTTTTATGCTTCTTTGGGTAACAAGTGGCCATGAAAGTATAATTGGATTTCAAGTGTGCCAATAGGAACCCATCTGACACCTAAAGTCAGTCCTGGCTAATCAAAGCCGTTGATTTAATAAATAGCACTGGAGTGTGGTCTAGGAAAGTTTATTGTAATAGGTCGCACTGGGCCCCTCTATCCTCTCTGCATCGGTTCCGAAGCACTATGAACCACAATCTTATGAAATCTCACAGGAAGAATACAGCAGCTTCACATGAAATTTAATAAGAAAACGAATACTTAAAAACTTAAATACTTGGACATACTGTTTCTATCTGGAAAGATAATAATTAGCCTTGAAACGGTGGTTAAAAGAGAGAGAGAGAAAACAAATACAAATATGAAACTTTTATTTCGCTTTTCGTTTTGTTCAATTTGGATCAGAATCAACGTTGAAAAGAGGTTTAAATTAATAGCAAATAAAAACAGCCTATTTTGCATTTCTATCAAATTTTCTTTTCGCATTCAGTTAAGTTCGAATAAAATGTTCTCAATATATACTTATTTCATAAATCGTTTGATATAAGGCAATAGATCTACAATAGATAATTTTTATAGTATTTGTATGAAGCAAACAGTTGCCTCTTAGACAAAAGGATTGTGCCGTGAAGATGAGATCTTAAACTCATTCGAAGATGAGATCCTAAACTCATTCGAAGATGAGATCCTAAACTCATTCGAAGATGAGATCTTAAACTCATTCGAAGAGAAGATGAGATCCTAAACTCATTCGAAGATGAGATCCTAAACTCACTCGAAGATGAGATCCTAGACTCATTCAAAGATGAGATCCTAAACTCATTCTTTGTAAGTTTTGCATTGAAGTGGAGAGTGGGACGTCCGACTCTCAATCTGCAAATCCTACATGTGTGACATGAGTCAGCTTCATAGAATGTTTGGATTGGGTTAATAAATCTAAATTCAATCCTTCTTTGGATAAGAAAAGGCTTAACAGAACATCGCGGCTTCTTACAGATGTGTATCATACATCTCTTTTAAAGCAAACGCCTTAACTGAGGATCTGCTGAAGTTGAGGACTTTGAACTTTATTGAGTTCTGAGTCTTTTATGGAAAGTTTTTAAGAAACTTTAAAATTAAAGCTGGGTTAGCTATCCCAACGTCTGTGTAAATTAAATTAAGTTTCCTTATTTAGATCTAGGTTTTTCCCAAACAATAGAAAGTAACATTATAACGAATGACTCTGAAGTAGTTACGTCTTCAACAAAACGCGCTGCAGTACAGAATATGTTAATATAACGTCCACTCATGCTTAAGCTACATGGGAAAACAAACATATGCCTCAATTGCTAAAAATGAAACTTGAAATGTATTATTATTATTATTATTATTATTATTATTATTATTATTATTATTATTATTATTATTATTATTATTATTATTATTATTATTATTATTATTATTATTATTATTATTATTATTATTATTATTATTATTATTATTATTATTATTGTTATTATAATTATTGTTATTATAATTATTGTTATTATAATTATTGTTCTTATTGTTCTTATTGTTATTATTGTTATTATTGTTATTATTGTTATTATTGTTATTATCGTTATTATCATTATTATCATTATTATTATTATTATTATTATTATTATTATTATTATTATTATTATTATTATTATTATTATTATCATTATTATCATCATTAGTGTCATTATCATTATTATCATTATGATTATTATTATTATATTTTATTATTATTATTATTATTGTTATTATTATTATTATTATTATTATTATTATTATTATTATTATTATTATTATTATTATTATTATTATTATTATTATTATTATTATTATTATTATTATTATTGTCATCATCATCATCATCATCATCATCATCATCAGCATCATCATCATTATTACTACTACTACTACTGCTACTACTACTACTACTACTACTACTACTACTACTACTACTACTACTACTACTACTACTACTACTACTACTACTACTACTACTACTACTATTACTACTACTACCATCATCATCATCATTATTATTATTATTGTTATTATTATTATCATTATTATCATCATCATCATCATTATCATTATTATTATTATTATTATTATTATTATTATTATTATTATTATTATTATTATTATCATTATTATTAAAGCAGCTATGTACATCTTTAGGATTCATTCAAAATGCAATGAATTTTCTTGCTCTCATTTTTATTGTACCTACCATGAAGCATCGAAATCTTTCTCTGTAAAAAATGATTAGATATTTTCCCATCCCTCTATTGTTTAACAACACATTTCGTATAAAAGAGCTTTGAGGATAAAAATAAATGTGCTAGTTAATTTAATTACTTTTTTTTTTGTTTTGTTTTGTTTATTTTAATAATCAGCTTCTAATATTGTCAAGCTTTTCATGCCTTACAATTAATAGAAAGTTGCCTAAGGGTGATAACCTGCTTAGTTCGAGTTCTTAAACGTATGTAGAGTTGTTTCCCCTGAATCTTCAAAGACAGAAGCCTAGGGGTTCTTACCTATATGACGGTTTGTTCCATTTGAACATAACAAATTGGTCTATATATATTTATCAATAATGCACAATATAAAAATGATTATAAAACTTAAGACATCTATTGCATAGCGCCCCAAGGAACGAATTAAGTACAACTTATGTGTCGGGATGAGTAGTCATTTAAAATGTATTCTTTGTGAATGTTTTGTTAGGATAGAATAAAATATCTAATCCTTCGACAGAATGGGTGTCGCAGGCTGGTTGGGTTAATTTTAAAAGTTTCTGGATATTACGAGACTTCTGAAGATCTTCGAAATAAAATTACACCGAAAATTATTTTTAAAAAAAATCAAGGAGTAGAAATCTTTTAATTGGGCCCTTCCTATCCTTAAAACAATCAGAATTACTTAGAGGAATTACTAAGGGCAGAGAGAAAGAGATTGAGAGAAAGAGGGGGAAGGCGCTTAGAAAAGGTGGGAAAAGGAATAGAGAAGGAGAGGAACATTGAGAGATAGAGAAGAGAGAGAGAGAGAGAGAGAGAGAGAGAGAGAGAGAGAGAGAGAGAGAGAGAGAGAGAGAGAGAGAGAGAGATAATAAGGTATACAAGGGACAGGTTTTGTCTTACACACAACATTATAACAGATAATAGATTAACCTCTCTACCTGTTGTATAATCTGGTCAGATTTCCAATCACAGCTGGTTCATTTTGGAGGTTTTGGCCTTTGAGGGGACATGAATTTGTTGTCTGTTGCAAAGAACATGTTTCACAGTTCAATTGTTTTTTCCGATGCTAGTACTAGTAGTCACATTCATACGATATATTGGTTGAAACAGATTATGTTTCTTCTTCTTGTTTTTTTTCTCTTGTTGTCTCTATCTGTTGTTGCGTGGTTTGTTTCATCCTAAGATGTATTTCATTCTTGAATAGCATCGCTGCCTGTTTTTTTTGACTAATACATTGTGTAGCTTTTCCGTTTTTGAATATTTGAATTTCTGCTTGGGTCCGTTTTCTTTTAGCGCGGCTTTCAATGGTAAACCTGCTTGAATGAATCAGCAGTGGCGGAGTTGTTAGACAGGCGGCTTTCAATGGTAAATCTGCTTGAATGAATCAGCAGTGGCGGAGTTGTTAGACAGGCGGCTTTCAATGGTAAATCTGCTTGAATGAATCAGCAGTGGCGGAGTTGTTAGACAGGCGTATTTCAATGGTAAATCTGCTTGAATGAATCAGCAGTGGCGGAGTTGTTAGACAGGCGGCTTTCAATGGTAAATCTGCTTGAATGAATCAGCAGTGGCGGAGTTGTTAGACAGGCGGCTTTCAATGGTAAATCTGCTTGAATGAATCAGCAGTGGCGGAGTTGTTAGACAGGCGTATTTCAATGCCTATAGACAGGTTTTTAATGGTGAGAGGTGGGTGATTAAAATCCCGGTGGAAGTAGTTGATGAGGCTGTTTGGTTTTTTTGTATGGTTGGTCCCGTGTGCAGGTCGAGGGTAACATTTAGGAAATCTACCACCTTTTTTATTCGCCTCGACTATTACATTTAGCCCACATTTTTTAAGATCTTACATTTTTTTTTATCTTTTCGACATTCCTTGGAATCTGTTTCTTTGTGGCGAGCCTGTCGTCTCGGTAGAGTCCTACATTATGTTAAAGTGTAGCAATAGTTGTGAAACGAGAAATAATCATATAGGTTCGCACATCACGGCGCCGTCAAAATTTCGCATTCGAAGTTTGAAGTTTTATTGCACTATCGATTTTCGTAATTGTAAAAAAAAAAAAAAGAAATTGAGGGGGGGGGGGGGGGTATGTTAGATTATATGGGCTTGTTCTCTTGTGATCACCAAATATTTTGAGACAAATTTTAGTGCATTTTGGAGAAGCTCCTTCCATATGGACAGATAGAAATCGCATATATTAAGTCAAAGCAGATCATTGCGTGGCTGCTCTTGTCGGTAATTTTGTTGAACCAGTCTATTACGTCTTTTGTATTTTTCCACTGGTTGATCTTGTCTTTAATTTGACGTCAAAACAATTTTCTCTACAAATTGCCGAGGTCAGGCTTGCAAGGGTTTTTGAGTCTGCAGCTTTTTTTTTTTTTTTTTTTTTTTTTTTTTTTCAATTTGTCTTGTGGCCTTTAAGGATACTAAATGCTTCTCTCTTCACTGCAATATTAATTCTGCCTCTGAATTCGAGTCCAAAAAGTTTTATGAATCAGCAGCTTGGTTTATTTCCAAGATTTGGCTTGTGGTCTTTAAGCGTAATAAATGCTTCTCTCTTCGCAGCAATATTGATTCTGCCATTGAGTTATATAGGGACTATGAACATGTTGACATATAAAAAATACTTTATCTTTCCCTTCACAAGAAATAAAATTGAATTATCACGCCCTTTGTCATTCGTTGCAATCAATGCGACAACTGTATTTATTACCCTTAAGAGATCTACACCATCTGTCAGGAATTGGTAGAAAACATAGTCGGAAAAATCAAAACAACCTTGTCGTTTTAAGACATTAACATTCGTTTTAGTTTCCGTGCATTCTCTCAAGAATAAAAGTGTCATAATCTTGTGTAAAGCAGCTATTCATTCTTTTACTGTGCACACATTAAAAATGGGATATATCTTACAAACCGTTCAGTCCTAAAACATTTTATCCAGACCATCTTGTAGAAACGTGTGGAAAACAATACCATAAAAGTCAAACAACAATGTACTATGATTGGATTTATGTTTATATATGTATTTCGTGGACATGTTCTCGAATAAAAAAGTCATGATCCTGTGTAAAGTGCATATGTTTATGCCGTGGGTGTACAGCCAATAAAAATATGAGATAAATTGTAATGCGCACACACATTATTTGATCTGCACCATCTTGCAAGAATTTCTGGAAAAAAAGCCGTAAAAGTCGAACTAATATTGACTTCCTATAAGATTTATGTCTTCTTTTAGTTTTCGTGGATTAGAACAAGAACAATGCAGTAATAATTCAGCCTAAAGCACAGCTGTTCATTCGAATTTTGTAGAGCCATTTCGGTATTGGAGTTTGACTCTGTCAGTTCTAACAAAACATTTGACCTGCGCCATCTACCAATCCTTGTACAGTTTGGTACCTTAAGAACACATCTATTTTAAAAATTTACTTAAAATTGACATGGCGTACTATTTTGATCTAAGTTTTATATCCATCGGCCTGAAAAGTTTAAGCTTCTCTCTGTAAAGAGATTTTGGTTAGCTGCTCTAACCCTTTCTGCTACAAAAAGTAAGATGGTAGCTTTCTTTTTATACTCATATATAACCTTTCAGCTAACAGGGTATATCTTTCCACGAAAGAACTCTCCCCGTAGCTGGGTCCTTTTCTTTCTTGTATCATTCCCAAGCGCCTAGTTACCGTCATATGAGGAAAATGAACAGTAAAATACTGTATGGAGTCAAGACCTCAGAGTGGCCAATAGGGAATGGACAATCTAGATTCTTGATTAACAAAAGTTTTCTTTTGCACACATCATTTTTTTCAGTCATTTCTAGCTGTTGCGCAGGTAGAAAGGAAACTGATCGTCGCATATTGAGAAAGTGGTTAAAAAAAAAAAAAAAACCATAATTTAGCAAAATTATAAATCGGTCGTCAAAGTCATCTGTCAACTGGCATACGGGCCCAAGCCGGCGATCTTTCAGTTATGTATTTTAAAAAGTTAGCCGAAATAGGACCGGCTCTATAGCCGAACGAACGAAAGAAACCGGTGGTGTGACATGACTCAAAATATTTGTACCACAATAAGTGAAACTACAAAGCTTTGGGCTATCTAGGTGCAAAAAAACACTTAGCACCAAAGTAACCCAAAGCACTGGGGTTTTATATTTTTTTTGCAATAAATTACTTTAACGTCTAATCTAGAAAGTAATGAAAAAAATGATACAAAAAAAAAAAAAAGATTTTTTATTGATATTATTGCAAGTTCTACTGCATAGAAGAAAGCAAAATGTTGCATCCGCAGGTTGAGCAAGAAGATTATTCTATTTTTTTACGACCAGTATTAAGCCACTCATGCATAGCGATCCAGTTTTGGACACGTCCTTATTTTGGTGCCTCTTGTTCGCTAAAGTATATTCGACCATTATATTTTAGCCTCAATTTACTGTTTATACTGTTCAGCAACTGCTGAGATTTTTTTTTTTCAAGATTGACTTCCCGTCAAGTCAAGATGGCGGATGAAAACCAAACATATGTGGCCAGACCTTAGGACCAAACTAACAGGTATTTTTACACCTTTTACTAAAGGGGAAATAAACAGAATAGCTTTACAGCGTAAAATTCCTAAAAATTTCCTTTTAAAAAAATCCAGTATAAGGATGGTTTCGATATTGGAGAAATGCACGAGAGTGATCATGTTTTATAAGCAATATTTTTTGGCCTCAATGATTTTATGAGTTATTATATGGTTTTCTACAATTAAAACATATTAGGTCTTTTCTCTAGAGATTTCGTTCTTTTCATAATCCCTATTATCAAGTAACTTTTTTACTACTTTCATAATGATATATTTTTTCAGAAACACTGTCAATGAAGCTTTGGCCTTGTTGGAGGATTGTCTAGAAGGGTAAGAAGAACACAACGTCAACATGTGTCTCGATCCCCCTGACTTTTAGTCCTTACTGATGAAGTCAGTGCTGGCGAGGATGGGGTGGCTGACAATCTGTCAGGGAACCAACTGCGAGCCCCATACTTGCTGACTATTTCCTCTGCCAGGTGTGATGAAAGGCCTTTACTAGAGGAAAGTGAAAGTAAGGATGAAGAGTACCAACCAACGGCGTCCTCTAGTGGAATGGCCGTCTTGCTGCTTCTTCAAAAAGACTCAAAGTTGTTCTTGAACGCAGCTTTGTCAAACTTTCAACCTTTAGAATCATGGGTGGATGATAAGGACTTAACACCACCCACATTATTTGAACTCTTCTTTGATGCCGAGTTGGTATCTTTCATCACAGATCATACCAATATGTAAGCAAACCATTGTGGAGGGCAGACTGTTGTTGTCGATAAAAGAGAAATTAAGCTGGCTCTCACTCTTATCATCCTGTCAGGGTATGTCCTCCTCCTGCAGCGTCTCATATTTTGGGGATATGCAGAAGACTCCCGAAATGAAGCAGTCTGCTTAGCTAAAACACCTTAGCTGAGTCGTTTAGGAAATTTTGAGTGTTCTACATTTTGGCGCTAACTATCTCGTGAACACAAATGACAATAATTATGGCGAAGGTCTTTCTTTTCCTGACAATGCTAGGTGAGCCGTTTTTGCAGTTCTGGCCTCCATCTCAGTCGGTTAACATTGATGAATCAATGGTGCCCTACTACGGCCGCCACAGCGCAAAGCAATTATTCATAAGAGGAAAGCCTGTCCGTTTCAGCTATGAGATGTGGTGCTTCAACACCCCAGACGAGTGACTGATGCAGATGGAGCATACCAGGGCGGCAGGCACATTGAAAAAACAACCTTTGCTGGGAATGGGAGGCTCCGTAGTGTTGAACCTTCTCAGTGAGCTTCCTGCCTTGTACTACCAAAGTTTACAAGGACAACCTTTTCACCTCATTGCCTGTCATGGAAGAACTTTGTGTGAAAGACAAGCACGGCGCTGTGCAGCTGCGAGAAGAACTCTACAAAGGCGTGCAGCAACTCTACAAAGGCGTGCAGCAACTCTACAAAGGCGTGCAGCAACTCTACAAAGGCGTGCAGCAACTCTACAAAGGCGTGCAGCAACTCTACAAAGGTGTGCAGCAACTCTACAAAGGTGTGCAGCAACTCTACAAAGGTGTGCAGCAACTCTACAAAGGTGTGCAGCAACTCTACAATGGCGTGCAGCAAATGTCATCGCTGGTACCTGCATGAGAAGTGTTTTACCGCTTTACACCACCACAAAGCTGGGACCCTATAGAATCTACGAGCATTGCGGTTGATTGAATTTACATCTAAATCATTTTTGTTTATTTACCTAAGATGCATGTTTGTTCTTGTTTTGTGTTACGTCTTGTCGTTGTGTATCTGATAAACGTTGGAATAAATAAAAAAAACGCCCACTGTCATGCCTGGTGGTCCATTATTGGACATAAATTTTATTTTCACCAAAAAAAAAAACAAAAAAACGAACACCTGAATAGCATATTAAAAAATTTCGATTTCTCCAGAGGTCATGCAGAAGAGGGTTAAATAAACAAACCATGAAAGCGTTCACCGAACCGACCTCTTAAATTCATCCAATGATCTTTTTCTGTCTCACTCTGTGTACACCTGCCGGTAACTAGACGCCGCGCTACGACGATGGTGTTGAAGAGCCGTTCTGAGTAGCCTAACTTAGATCTTGATCAAGATCATAGAGTAGGAGCGCAAACCTGTTTCAATGGTTTCGCGGCGGAATAAGAGCTTTAAAAGCACACTATTCAACTCTAATTGTCTTCGAAATTTCAGATTAACAAAAAATAAGCTTTATCTTTGTACATCTGCTTTGCTTTGTCCCTTCTTATAGGTAGAGCTTTCAGTGTCTCATATGTTTTGTAAATATAGTAGCTGAACCATATCAAATAAGCAGTCATGTAATTCACAATTCAATTGACTGACGAAAACAAATGAGTACATAAAATTAAAGCCGAATTGTAAAAACGAGTTTGGTTTCTTGTTTACTTTAATTGACATTCTGAAAGAAAAAGGCTCTGACCAAATAAGACATACAATTAAAGAATGTAAACAGCAATGTTCAGGTTTTGTTTCGTAGATATTTCGTGTGACATTTGCCATTGAGAAGCTCAACCATATAAGTGAATGTTGCCATCAGGCGTTGGAAATTGTAAACTGATTCGAGAACAAGCAAATGCAAAGCACTTGATCGAAGCTCGTTATTATGAGCATGTTATTTAATTCGACATGGAGTTGCTTTTGTGTATGTTATTTTTTTATTTTTTTTTTGGTTTGTTTCATTTTTTTTTTTTGTCTTCTTTTTTTTTCTTTTTCCCTTTCGCTTTGCTCGTTATCTGACATCTAAGAGAGGAGTATTTTGAAGTTACTACATTCCGCCATTCATATTCTATTTTCTTTTGTTTTTTTCTTGTTTTTTATACTGGAAGATAACAATCCTTTACAAACGCCTAATTTTCATTTCTGTAAAGGAGACAGGATCTCCCCTTGACAACGCCCACCAGAATGGACCTTTCTGTTTTGCTCCATGCCATGCACCGTTCAGGTTTGAATGGCTGCAAGACCAATACCACCAGGCACCGTGATGGAGCTCCGCGCAGTTAGTGACGCAAACATCATTGTCTCTGTCAAGAGTGGTGAATTTTGCACCATTATTTTTCTGGAATGAGTCTCCAGCTGTGCCGCTGTAGCCCTGTACAGCCAGGGAGTAGCAGCTCTCTTCGTCATGGATATAGAAACGGTCGTACTGCGCATACACCGACTCCTCTTTGTATACAAGCTCCACTCTCAGCTCGTATGGGCCGCTAGTGGTGATCTTATGGATCTTTTCGTTTCCAAGCCAGAAATCTCCACTAAAATCGCCAAAACCATTTTTGTAGTCATCCCAACAGCGGTAGAAATCGACGTCGCCTTTGGATCGGCGCTGGATAACTATCCATCCACCTCCGTCTGTCACCATGTCGCAGAGAAAAGGGAAATTAACGACGCTGTCATCTCCAGGTTGGATAGGATGGTATGGGGAGGGTTTATGCTTCCAGCCACCGGCTGACCCTCTTTTACATTGTGTTGGGTAATCAGTATCTGTTATCACTTTTCGGTTACAGAACTTGCGAGCTAAGTCAAAGTATTTTACAACACTCACTTTGATATCTGCAGCAACACCTTGTAAACTGCCGATGAGGTCCTGCCCTACGGAGCTATATCTCTCTGTCAAATCTCTACAAATAAATATTTTATTTTCTGATATTTTATCAAATGCCTCCTCTATATTTTTTAGAATTTGTATGCGCAGCGTAGTTTGAGAGCTTTCCATATTCCTTGCTGTGGAAAGAAGAGCATCTATTGCGACGTTGTGAGTATCAAGAACATTTTGTAAGGCAGAATTAGAGCTTTCTAGAGCTTCTTTTAGTTCTTTTTTTATATTTCGCCAAAGCGTGGTAAAACTTTCCTCCAAACTGATTGATTTACTCACATTTTTGCAGGATGCTTCTGCGATATTAGTGAATTTCATTACAGCCTGATAGATCTCGTGTAATTCATTTCCTGCTAAATATTCTAATCTATTCTCTATTAGATTTTGCAAAGAAAACATTTGTTCCGATAGAGCTTCTGTATTAGATTCTATTTGCTTAAATATAAGCAGTTTACCGTTCAGGTTATTTTCGAGAGTGTCAACTTTGCTCTCAATCCTTTCTGTGAATCCGTCCATGCTGGCCGAATAAGACTTCACAGATTCGTCGAGAATTTTTTCGAACGCTTCTGTTTTAGATTCTATTCGCCCTGTTGATTCAGTAAGTGTATCCAGTTTGCGTTCAAGGGTGACAACTTTACTCTCAATCCTTTCTGTAGTTTCCCTCGTCCTCACCAACTCAGTTTGTAGTTCCTTAAGTAAGTCAAGAATGGGTTGAGGGATGTGCGTCGTCAATCCCCCCTCCTTACCAGGTGGGCACTGAAGACTATTTTGACGAATACGACGAAAAATCACCGATGGTTTCCCAGAACGATCATAACCGCGAACTTCACATGCAAAGTCTGCATAGCAGTCGGTTGACTCAACCATCGTCAGCGTAAGAACCGCTCTTCGCCTCGCCAAAATACCCTCCATTTTGATGTTATGAACCACTCGAGAGAGCTTGGGCTGTTTCCGCGAGACTGATGCCACTTCAACTTCCAGATCTCGCGAATTACTGTCCTTGCCGGGTGACGTCCCTTGCAGTATTTTGAATATGGTTATGTTGGTAATTGTCTTAAAAGCAGAGCTCTTCCTAGTATGTACGGACGCACATTTCAAGGAATTGTCCTCCTCACACTTCAACACGGCGCAAACAGCACGTGACCCGACATAGCCGGAGACGTCAAGGTTCAGGTCCAATTCTAAACCTGATATAAAGATGGAAGAACAATTATTTCATTAAGAGAGTTACGTGGATAATTAATGAAAAGTTTAGGAGTTAGGAAATGATGATGATGATGGTTATTATTATTATAATGATAATAATAATAATAATAATAATAATAATAATAATAATAATAATAATAATAATAATAATAATAATAATAATAATACTGCTACTACTGCTACTGCTACTGCTACTGCTACTGCTACTGCTACTGCTACTACTGCTGCTGCTGCTACTACTACTACTACTACTACTACTACTACTACTACTACTACTACTACTACTACTACTACTACTACTAATACTACAACAACTACTACTACTACTACTACTACTACTACTACTACTACTACTACTACTACTACTACTACTACCACTACAACTACTGCTGCTGCTGCTGTTGCTGCATTTACGATTTCTATTTCTTTACCTTCAATAGTGAGTGCAATAGTGAGGAAAAGAAAACATGTCCATCTCGCCAGAATGCCAGAGTTCCTCATTTTGATAGGGAAGGAAAAAAAACTGTTATTTTATTTCTATTCGATATTCAAAACAACAGAAATTTGCTGGTATATTTCAATTCGTAAATAACAATTCTCAGATTCTTGCAGTTCAAACACCGTGTTGAATGGGTAAACTCAAAATTTCTGCACACGATCACTCTCGGCGGTTTCTTTTAAAGATAAGTCAACCTGGGTCAAGCTCTGCTCTCCGTCTGCCCGTAAATACCGTGTCTGACATTTGGAGCAAGACGTAATAGTCTAGAATATAACGCGCCAGTGGGACAGTACTGTAAAACTTGGCACAGAGACAAGTGAGCTGGTGCACCATTCACTGAGCCATATTGTTTATTATATTGTTAGAAAGTATATGCTTATAAAAAAAAGAGGAAATAGTTCTACTTTGAAATGATTTCGAAAATATTCAACAGTTATGGAGTTATCATTACAATACAATTAAAATATTCATGGTTTATCTAACCAGTACAGTTCGAATGGTTTTGATTAGTTAAAATAAAATTATGAAAGTGCTAAATTCTTTTTAGATCCCATTTCTTCACATTTCCTCGCCGGCCGGAAAGAATACTATCGTGTCCAAAAAAAATTTTTTTTCGAACTTATATCGTTAGAATCGTGCGGAAAAGGCGCTTCTCTAATGAGCCAGTCCCTGAGAATGTGACGCGAAAATTTCTCGAGATATTAGCAAAATACGTTTTATCGTAAGTTCATAACGGGTAGAATGAAATATCGAATACTATTGTAATTCGACTTACAAGAAAAAAACTCTCTAAAACAAGAAAAGCTAGAATGAATACTTTGGTAACTCGACTTGCAATATTATTATAATGCGCAACGTGTTGTAACAGCACACTGAATATCGACTTACAGTACTATTACTTACACTTTCGTTGCATACTATCAGGCCTGCTGTTGATTTACCATGTTTTCACATTACATCCTTACATTGCGCGATTGCTCTTAGTATTCTTTTCATTAATTAAACTCTGGTAAATCCTTTTTGGCCGTATAATTGTTGACAATTCGATATCGATATAAAGAGCGTTTTGATTTTACATTCGTCGAATTGGCTCAGTTTCCTGTTCTGCACCTCGTTTTTTTCCCGAAAGTTCACACGGTTCTGGTGTGATAACCAAGAGAACATCAATCAAAATCGGTAAGTTTGTATGCTTTTGATTAATATAATAATTCACTTCCAAGTAGCAATGTAACACATCATTCTCATTATGATAGTCCCTGGGTCTAGATCAAGTTTGACATGTGTCAAAACACACTAGTCTAGACCTAGGCTATCTGGCGGACAGAGTGATGATGAATACTTCTAGACTCGTTACAATGGTTAAAAAATTAACAAATCAGCCCTGTTTTCAAAGAGCTCCACTGGCAACTAATGACTTCTAGGATCCAATGCAAAATAGCCTCTATTGTCTACCAAAGCCTAAGATTTGTTCCCTGCCTATCTTAAAAGATATTTGCGCTTCTTCTTTTCAGTGTTCACTCATATAAAAACTCATCCCAATTATTTTCAGGCTAAAATGGTTTTACAGTTCAAGGAAGCCGCCACCAAGGTGACTCACGATACCCAGGCCAAGGCAAACAATGTACTGCTATGGCAATGGTAGCTGTGGCCTACAACAAGACCAAATATGTGACTCAATGGATGACCTCTGAAGTGGACCTTTTGCAAGACTGTGGGGATCAACTGTACACAAAGACCTCAGCATTACATAATCTCACATTTCTCATGCCAACTGACATAAGTGTGCCTATTTCAATTTGTGAGATTGAATTCAAAGTAAACATTGTCAAATCAATTAGTGGTGTTTTTAGTCTTGACTTGCCAAGCAATGATAACTTCTTTACCGCTCATTTTAATGCTCATGAAGCCGCTATTTTAACATTTGGCCAAGTGTTTTCATCCTCTGCAGCGGGTGTTTTAAAAGAACATGACGGTATTTACGTGTTTGATTCTCACAGTCGTGATGAGAATGGGTTGTGTGTACGCGATGGGTATGCATGTGGGACCAAACATAATGCAATAGAAGACGTTATACAGTTTACCATGCAGATGTCCCAATCTATCAAGAGAATGTCTATTTGAAGTTGTTTCGGTTGATGTAGATGATGCAACATTCAGTACAGCGAACCAATTCGATGGGGCGGCTAATTCTGTTAATAATAATGACTCAGATGGTGACGTATTGCCTCTAGCCTATTTAGCTAGCAATAGAACTCACACAGCGCTCCCAAACAATCAGATACTGGGTGATCATAGTGATGATTCAGATAAAGCTAGATTTCCATTGGCTAAATTGGTTGGAAAAATAGTTAACGAAACGTTTCCTACTCAACAGATGCTAGAAGTATTGAGCAATGATTCTGAGGATAAAGATTTGCCCTCAGCTTAGTCAGCCAGAAACAGGTCGAAGGATTTTCCCCAAATGCAGCAGCGCACCGAGAATAGAAGAAAGTGAATCTCATTTTCATGTGTCGTTAGGCCATAAGCAAAATCAACTGGCTGAAATGGAGGAGACACTTACAAAAAATGAAAATGACAAGGATTTCATTCCCACAATCGAAGATCTCCTCCATTGCTCAGAATCAGACATCAGTTCAGATGATGCCATGCCAAGTAAACAAGAAGTTATTACGAGGAAAAATCGGATGTGACTTAAAACTTCAACTCCAAGAAGAACAAAACTCTCTTCCTCTGCAATTATTGAAATAAGTGGTTTTGAATCGCAAACATATCTATAGATTTTGGCCTTAGGTACATGAATGATGCTCAGAAATACTGCATGTCTGATTGTGCCGATACCTTCTATATATCCCAACTGTCTGATAGTGCTGGACACTCTGCAGTAACCAGTCCCTGTCCTGTTACAGCAAGGCAAAGCAGGAAGCGCAAGAGGAACGTCGGAGATTGGAAGGTAAACGTAAACAAACGGCTGAGAAACGCTGGTGAGTCGTGTGTTACAAAATCTGCACAAATAAAAAGAAAAAGAGAAATCAAAATCGGATGTGGCGTGAATTGTAGAAAAAATGCAGAAATAAGATAACTGAGATGAACGGCAGTCAATCTTTCACGGTTTTTGGACAACATGCTGCTTGCCAACGAAGAGGGAGTACCTCTGTAAAGTTGTAGAGAAGGTGGAAAAGAAAACTGCAAAAACAAACTCTACTAAAGGCGTTATAATTCCTATTTGTACAATCTGAAAATTGGTGGAAAGAAGGTGTAATTTTGCAAGAAAATATTTCTAGACACACTTGATATTACTGACATAGTTGTTTTTACTGCCTTGGGCAAGAAAACAGAGATTGGCACATGTGGCATAGAAAAAAGAGGGAAATATGTTAGAAGGTAAACTTATCATACGTACTTTGTTATTCAATAATATATGTATGTATGTATTCTATTCGAGTTGTTTTCTGGACGAATGTTTACATGCCATTTAACTCTTCTTGTTGTGAAACATATTTTTCATTTCCTTTTATTAGAAGAGTTTCATAACATCCGCCCATGCTTGTTTTTTACCTTTACTAACTTTCGTTTTCTTACTTGATCCTTCCCAAAGCCTAAATCTACTTTCACAGAATAAACTTCAGTTAACTTTTAACTTCAATAGATATCTAAACAGTGTCCACCTCAACTAGCTCTTCAATAGGTTATGGGCCCAGGCACAGAATACTATTTGATGGTGATGAACGTAAATATGAACTATGGGAAGTGAAGTTCCTAGGCTTCATGAAAATCAGGGGTCTAGATGCTGTCCTTAAGAATATCCCGATCGATGAAGAATCGGATAATACTGCAGAAATTGACGAAGGTTAAAATGAAGAAGTGTATGCCGGGCTTGTCCAAGTCCTCGATGACACATCCCTCTCTCTCATCATCAGGGATGCAGAGAACAACGGGCGCTCAGCTATCAGGATATTAAGACGGCACTATCTTCCAAAGGGAAAGCCAAGAGTAATCACACTCTATACTGAGCTAACCTCACTTGTAAAAACTTCATCTGAATCAGTCACAGATTATATAATTAGAGCTGAAACATCAGCAGCAGCATTGAAAAATGCAGGTGAGGTCATCCAAGACAGTTTGCTGGTTGCCATGGTACTAAAAGGCCTACCACGAGAATTCAAACCATTTACAACAGTGGTAACCCAGAAAGAAAAAGCCACGACTTTCTCTGAATTCAAAGTGGCCCTCAGAAACTACGAAGATACCGAAAAACTGCGAACTCAGGGAGCCTCAGGTTCAACCTCTGTCATAATGACAAATTCTACAAACAGAGCTTCGAACCAAAAACCTAAGCGGTGGTGCAGTAACTGCAAAATGAACAATCATGATACAGAGTACTGCCGCCGCATCTCGCAAAATCCTTCACTACCAGCGAGCAAGAAAAAGGGCAGGTGGTGTGATGTTTGCAGAAGCAACACTCATGACACCAGATACTGCCGGAAGCTTACTAAGCTAAGGCAAGTCAAGTGTGATGAACAAGAAGACAAAGACCATGAAAGCCATTTCGTCTTTGGCTTAGACTCTGTGTCCCGCACACAAGATCAGCAGAGTTCGGATGCTTTCCTTGGCGATAGCGGTGCTACAGTTCATGTCATCACGGACAAAACACGCTTTATAAGGTTGAACACCATTTCAATCCAGCTAACCGCATCATAGAATTGGCTGATGACACCAAATGTAACAACCTGGCAATGGGACAGGGAGATGCCAGAGTCTCTCTCACAGACACAAATGGGTGCCAACAAAATATCATCCTCAAAAATGCACCCTATGTACCATCCTTCTCCCAGTTTGGGAAATCCTCAGCCCAACTTCAGTTCCATGGGACTGCATTTGACATCTTCAAAGATGGGCAGCTGTATTTCCTAAAATCCTCTTTCGTCTCCAAGACTTCGAGTCACATGTTACAAGAGTGGCACAATATCCTGGGACACTGTAACAAAGCAGACATTCTGAAACTAGAGAATAGTGTTGATGGTATGATTATAACAGACAAAAGTGATTTTGATTGTGAAGTCTGTGCTTTAGGTAAAATGACTGATAACCGCAGCCGCCAACCATATGAGACTGCAAAGCAACCTTTGGATGTTGTACACATAGACCTAGCAGGTCCTGTAGAACCAGAAGATACAAATGGAATGAAATACTCCCTAGTATATGTTGATAGTTTGGCAAACATTACTTCTGTATATTTCACTAAGCAGAAAAGTAATGCAGTTCAAGCATTCAAGCAACATCGTGCTGACATTTCCCCTTATGGGAAGGTGAAAACTGTTAAAAGTGATCAGGGAGGTGAATTTATTTCAAAAGAGTTCAGTTCACTACTCGTTGAGAATAAAATCAAACATGAAAAAACAGCGCCATATTCTCCCCAGCAAAATGGAAAAGCGGAGAGAACGTGGCGGAGCCTTTTTGAAACGTCCCGATGCCTCCTTTTGCAATCTGGGCTCCCAAAAACTCTTTGGACATATGCCACAATGACCGCGGCATACATCAGAAACAGGTGTTGTAATAAAAACATTAACTGCACACCCTTGAGGGCATGGCAGGTAAAAAGCCCAACATTGCAAAGATGGAAGCATTCGGAAACACTTGTTTTGCTTTAGTGCAAAGCCCAAAGAAACTAGACAACAGGAGTAAAAAGGGTGTTTTTATAGGTTATGACAGGGGAAGTCCCTCATATCTGGTATATTTTCCACACACTCAAAATGTCAAAAACGAACAAAGGGAACTAACTAATGCTTGAAAAGTAAAATTCCCTGAATCTCTTCATTTATATCCCTTGTATCAAAAATGCCATCAGAGCCTTGAATTTCATCGATTATAGCCCTTGTCTCAAAATATAATGTAGGTTATCCATGCTAAGTTTAAGTGCGGGTGTTAGAAGATAAACTTATCATGCGTACTTTGTTATTCAATAATATATGTATGTATGTATTCTATTCGAGTTGTTTTCTGGACGAATGTTTACATGCCATTTAACTCTTCTTGTTGTGAAACATATTTTTCATTTCCTTTTATTAGAAGAGTTTCATAACATCCGCCCATGATTGTTTTTTACCTTTACTCACTTTCGTTTTCTTACTTGATCCTTCCCAAAGCCTTAATCAACTTTCACAGAATAAACTTCAGTTAACTTTTATGCGCCTTGTTTGTATTCAATAGGTATCTAAACAATGTCCACCTCAACTAGCTCTTCAATAAAACATACTGAACGGGGTAAGGAGTCGGGAAAGGATAAAATAAGACAGCATATCAACAGCTTTCCTCGCATAGAAAGCCATTATGCTCGCAAAGATAGTAAAAGAGAATACTTGAATAACTCTTAAAATCTGCAAAGATATACGAGCTCTACGTGGATATTCGGAAGAAAGAAGGATGCACAATGCCAGCATCCGAATTCACATACAGATCGGTTTTCAACTTTGAAGTCAATCTTTCATTCCATACAAGAATGAAAGATATAGATGTGATATTATTTTGTGCAGGGCACGAGAAACTTCTCACAGGTACAGATATGGCTGAGTATCGTGACCGCTTTAAGTTTAAAGATGAGAGTCGCAACTATAAAGCAAGAGGAAATCATACATGTATGAGTGCTGCTGTCTTTGACCTTCAGGAAGTGCTTCAATGCCCAACCAGTGGGGAATCCTCTCTTGACTATAAACGAAAACTGAACGTCTATAACCTCACAGTATACGATTATAGAAACGGTCAAGGCCACCGCAATGTTTGGTCAGAGGTGGATGCTATGAGAGGCTCCAATGCAATCGCCTCGTGCGTTTTTAATAACCTTAACGAACTTCGAAACCAACAAGTCTAAAGATATTTTGTTTTCCGATAGTTGCGGAGGACAAAATTGGAACAAAAACTTTTTGTCTATGCGATAGTATGCTCTTGGAACGATGAAATTTAGATCAATTGAACACGTGATCTTTGTGTCAGGTCACAGTCAAAACGAAGGAGATAGCATGCACTCTACAATAGAGCGAAGCAGAAGAAATATTGCTGTTTTAACACCAAACCAATGGGCTCAGCAAATGAGATGTGCAAAACGAAAGCGCCCAAGATACATTGTTAAATAACGGGACAAAACGGACCATTATAACTTTAAAAAAGTTGCAGAATTGCTTAGGAACTTTGAACTCGACACACAGAAAGATAAAACCAGGTGGCTGAAAGTCAAACGGTTTAAATTGACAGCTGAAACCTAACATTGTTTCGGTGTATTATGACTATGGAGAATATTGCAGAAAACGAAACCTATCACACAAGCTGAGAACAGCGTCAAATGTTCCTGACCCCAACACAGTGAGGCTGGAAAATGCATCTCTTACACCCTATCCCCTACAAAAAGATAAATACTCAGATTTAATGCAGCTGTGTGACAGGCACATCATTCTATTTTCAAAGAACTTCCCCACATCGAATAGCTTACATAATGTCTGCAAAGTTTGATTTTTAAATGGGATTTGCTGAACCAGGAACTTGGTTATTTTTACAAGTCATCGACAGTTATGTCTTTAGTATGACCCTACACTCTTTTTTCATTATTTTTGTTTACGAAAAGTATTTTATTTGTTATGTCAACGTTCGCCCAAAAGCATTGGCATTTTTTGTGGCACTATCAAGCTGTATGACTAAGATGGTTCTAACTGTACAAGAGTTGTCTTTCTCTATTTGTCATGTTAGAAGACTTACTTTTTGTCTGCAATTACTTTAAGGTATAAGAGCCCGAAAATCACATAGCATTGTTAAAAAAAATTAAACCTAACATAAACCATCTGTTTGCTCAATCAAAATAAGATCATAAATATGAAGTCAAACTTTAGGTGATAAATCAATCATATTAGTGAGATAAAACTGTATAATAATTATGTCATTTCTACAACAGATTATTTTCTTTTAATGTAAGAAAGATTAATCTGACGTCTTTATTATAGTTTTATATTAATGAAAAAACCGGATTTTTTTTTTATATCGACACCTGCTTTTAATTTAGATTGATTACCCTTCTTTATCATCCTTGCTGATCAAAAGAATCGTTTTGTTGGGTCGTTTTTTTTTTTTAATAAACACATTTTAATATTTGAAATGGAGTTTAGTTTTTTTCCGGTAAAACTGCTATGTATTCATGCGCTGTTGTTATATTTGTGATTTTATTCTCTTCGTATTAAACATAATGATAAAGGCTGAAGGTTAAATTATGATAATCAAAACAGTTTATGGCAATCAATAGTCTAAAGTCACTTAAATGCCTACAGGTGGTAGATGTACAATAATACGTGTTAGAAGTATTACTTCCAAAAGATAAAATTAATACGATCATTATTTTCGATTAATAATCATTTTAAGTCATCAATCAAGTACAACCGTTGCTGCTAAACCACAGAAATACTATTGTAAGTGGAGATACAATAGTTTTATATACATTTTTTCTGCCCTAAAGGCATTGTTAGTCAAGTTAACATAATATTATTTACACATTTTAGGCAAATTTTTGAATGACATAAGTTATGAAATAAATAAATTTATAAATGTAGTTTTATGTCTATGAGCTATTACATATTTAAAAATAAAGGGACAGGGGTAAAAAGTAAAAACGTTAAACGGTTTCTCTCGTTTTTTTTCAAAACTATCATTTTGGACTTACAATAGTATTATTTCCGGGCGGCGTCTTGCTTTCAATATAAAGTATTATGCGACTATTCTTATAAGTTCGAATCAGTTTACAATTTCCAACGCCTGATTCCAACATTCACTTGTATGGCTGAGCTTCTCAATGGCAAATGTCACAACGCGTAATTAGGCACCCATGGCGAAAGTTATCTATCAGTACGGCTAACACTTACGCATTCGTATTTTACGATAAATTAATACAAAATACGTAAAATATGATTCTCTTTTAAAGGAGAAAAAACTACTATGCTAATATTATCAGAAATTTTTGTTAGATCAACATAGATAACTCCTCTTTTAAAGGTTATTTCTAAGTTGATCAAGATCCATGATCTTGATCAAGATCTAAGTTAGGCTACTCAGAACGGCTCTTCAACACCATCGTCGTAGCGCGGCGTCTAGTTACCGGCAGGTGTACACAGAGTGAGACGGAAAAAGATCATTGGATGAATTTAAGAGGTCGGTTCGGTGAACGCTTTCATGGTTTGTTTATTTAACTCTCTTCTGCATGACCTCTGGAGAAATCGAAATTTTTTAATCTGTTATTCAGGTGTTCGTTTTTTTTTGTGAAAATAAAATTTATGTCCAATAATGGACCACCAGGCATGACAGTGGACGTTTTTTTTTTATTTATTCCAACGTTTATCAGATACACAACGACAATAGGTAACACAAAACAAGAATAAACATGCACTATAGGAAAATAAACAATGATTTAGATGTGAATTCAATCAACCGTAATGCTCGTAGATTCTATAGGGTCCCAGCTTTGTGGTGGTGTAAAGCGGTAAAACACTTCTCATGCAGGTACCAGCATAGACATTTGCTGCACGCCATTGTAGAGTTGCTGCACACCTTTGTAGAGTTGCTGCACACCTTTGTAGAGTTGCTGCACGCCTTTGTAGAGTTGCTGCACACCTTTGTAGAGTTGCTGCACACCTTTGTAGAGTTGCTGCAAGCCTTTGTAGAGTTGCTGCACGCCTTTGTAGAGTTGCTGCACGCCTTTGTAGAGTTGCTGCACGCCTTTGTAGAGTTGCTGCACGCCTTTGTAGAGTTGCTGCACGCCTTTGTAGAGTTGCTGCACGCCTTTGTAGAGTTGCTGCACGCCTTTGTAGAGTTGCTGCACGCCTTTGTAGAGTTGCTGCACGCCTTTGTAGAGTTGCTGCACACCTTTGTAGAGTTGCTGCACACCTTTGTAGAGTTGCTGCACACCTTTGTAGAGTTGCTGCACGCCTTTGTAGAGTTGCTGCACGCCTTTGTAGATTTGCTGCACACCTTTGTAGAGTTGCTGCACACCTTTGTAGAGTTGCTGCACGCCTTTGTAGAGTTGCTGCACGCCTTTGTAGAGTTGCTGCACGCCTTTGTAGAGTTGCTGCACACCTTTGTAGAGTTGCTGCACACCTTTGTAGAGTTGCTGCACACCTTTGTAGAGTTGCTGCACACCTTTGTAGAGTTGCTGCACGCCTTTGTAGAGTTGCTGCACACCTTTGTAGAGTTGCTGCACACCTTTGTAGAGTTGCTGCACGCCTTTGTAGAGTTGCTGCACGCCTTTGTAGAGTTGCTGCACACCTTTGTAGAGTTGCTGCACACCTTTGTAGAGTTGCTGCACACCTTTGTAGAGTTCTTCTCGCAGCTGCACTACAAAAAACGCTCACCTAGCACTGTCAGGAAAAGAAAGACCTTCGCCATATTGTCATTTGTGTTCACGAGATTGTTAGCGCCAAAATGTAGAACACTCAAAATTTCCTAAACGACTCAGCTAAGGTGTTTTAGCTAAGCAGACTGCTTCATTTCAGGAGTCTTCTGCATATCCCCAAAATATGAGACGCCGCAGTAGGAGGACATACCTTGACAGGATGATAAGAGTGAGAGCCAGCTTAATTTCTCTTTTATCGACAACAACAGTCTGCCCTCCACAATGGTTTGCTTACATATTGGTATGATCTGTGATAGAAGATACCAACTCGGCATCAAAGAAGAGTTCAAATAATGTGGGTGGTGTTAAGTCCTTATCATCCACCCATGATGACCTTTCTAAAGGTTGAAAGTTTGGCAACGCTGCGTCCAAGAACAACTTTGAGTCTTTTTGAAGAAGCAGTAAGACGGCCATTCCACTAGAGGACGCCGTTGGTTGGTACTCTTCACCCTTACTTTCACTTTCCTCTAGCAAAGTCCTTTCATCACACCTGGCAGAGGAAATAGTCAGCAAGTATGGGGCTCGCAGTTGATTCCCTGACAGATTGTCAGCCACCCCATCCTCGCCAGCACTGACTTCATCAGTAAGGACTAAAAGTCAGGGGGATCGAGATACACGTGGCCCTTGTGTTCTCATGGTAAAGAAACAACGAAGCGCTGTGGTCTTTAATGTTCCACACTAAATTTGATTTTGAATTATTATAGACATCGTATAAGATGTATTTAACTGAGATATGCAGCAGAATCAGTGCAAGGACCAGAATGCAGACAATAATCACAGGTAGGCTACCTTGTAACGTTCCACAAGCGGGCTTTAAAAATGTTTACAACTACCTACTGAGTAAAAAAAATGTTATCTCTTTGCCACTGATACGTTACGTTTGTCGTGATAATAGCCCGTCCATCTCTGCTCCGGAGGAACTGTTTCAAGAAAGTACAAAATCGATAAATATATCTGTCACAAAGACAAATCTTCTATCCATCTGCTAATGTATCATATTTTGACAGAGAACTGATTTTTTTTCACTTGAAATAAAATCCACCAATCAGAATACATTTCGAATCAGCCAGTTTCATGGACCGCCGTGTTAAAGTCACCTGATTTCATTTACAACAAATACATGTATAGAGATAGAGATAGATATATGGAGGAGAAAGAAAACTCCGCATGTTACCTGCAGGATAAACGCTGAGAGAGACATACTTAGTGTCGATTTCCTCTTGTGAATTTCATCAAAGAGGATACAACAGACTGTTGCCGGGTTTTTGAACCAACAATGTGGAGACAGCAGCTTGTACAGATACTAAGAGGTTCAATGTAAACCCGAAACTGTTTTGGAAGGACTTCCGAATGGATGCGGTACCTCTACCATACAAAAGAGGGCTTATTTGATCGGTCCATAAAAAAGACCGGGCTTTGTTTTTGTATGGGTAATTAAGAAGAACCTGTTATGAGATACATTCATGATGCAATTATATTTAACAACCAGTTAAGTTGGGCCAACGGGTTTAAAACCGCCGCTGCTGAGCTGTGGCTAGAGGTAAGCGTGTATTGGATCAAAGCGTTAGTCACATAAGACCAAGGAAGCTTTGAAATGGTGTCTTTCGTGCTAATTATAATATCCGCTTGATTTGTATTATCTGCTATTCTTTAATTAATGTTTGTAATTTTTTAACGTGTCATGTTTAATTTGATGAATACATTTTTTATTATATTTTTGATAACTGTTTGAACAATAAAAGCATGTTTTTAAGCTAAGCAGTGTTGCTTCCAATACAACGAGGATAAACATCCTTTAGTGAGGTCAATGAACATTGATAATTTAAAAAAAAGTCTCCGAAACACGTGAACGGATAAAACTAAGGGATGAAATTTTCCTGCCTAGCAGTCTTCACATGGAAGAGCTTTACCACGCGGACAGCCCCAGACTGATGGTTGGATCAATAGATTAGCCAGTGTTTTACCATAAGAGTTCAATTCGATGATACGATATGGAAAATATGAAATCTATGAACTCTCGAGGCCTAAAAGTACACGAGTGGAGGATAGCTCGAGTGCTGGGTGTAACAGTCCGAATATAATATGTACCCAAGTGTGATAACAATAAAGTTTTTGTATATTAAGACTCAAACCAACAAGACACCAATGCCTTGTGCCAGCATTCTTTTAACTTTCCCTTGTGCATGGAGAGTAGGTCAGCATATGCTCTGAAGCGACAAGAACTCGCATTTAATTACAGCACAAAATCGATAAAGCTGTCACACAAAGAATGTTCCATCCACAACTAAACTTTTTTATTTTGACAGAGAACTGATTTTATTTTCTTAAAACAAAATCTCTCAAGCCCCTAACAGTTTGAACCAACCAGTTTTATGGAACGACGCGTTTTTTAACAGTGACCTAATTTTATTTACTTCATTGGTATGATTAGAGGCAGATGTCTTGAAGAAATAAATTTCAGTTTGTTGCATGCAAGATACAAGCAACAACCACAGATAAGGGGAGGGGGGGGTGAAGAATCGCACAGGTCTCATGGAGCTGAACTGAACGTGCTAAATCATGACAGTGGTAAAGAATTAAACTTAGTAGGGAGTTACAAACATTTTCTAAGACAGCGTGTGGATCATTACTAGCTTTCATTTTCTCTAATACGAGACACATTTTCTTCTTCATTTGCTTTTTCATTTTGTTTTCCTGTTAAAATAAAGGAGAACTGAAGCGAGGTGTATCGTGTTGCTCGTTTTGGTTTTTGTTCCATCATCGCTGTTGATCCTGCTGATGGTGGTAATTGTCTTTCTTTTGATTGTTGTTGCTGGTGCATTATACTCCTTTTCAGTGTTTTTTTTTTTTTAACTATAAAAATTTTTACATCCGCATTAATTTGTCTTTGCAATGCAGGTTTCTAGACAGTCATCCCTTCTGTATGGAGAGTAAAGTAGTTGATTTTCTAAAGCTCGATGTAGACAAAGCTCGCATTTAATAAAACCACAGCATCGATAGAACCATTTATTACCTTGAATGTTCTATCCATCTAAATGTATCATATTTTGAGAAAGAGAGAGAGAGAGAGAGAGAGAGAGAGAGAGAGAGAGAGAGAGAGAGAGAGAGAGAGAGAGAGAGAGAGAGAGAGAGAGAGAGAGAGAGAGAGAGAGAGAGAGAGAGAGAGAGAGAGAGAGAGAGAGAGAGAGAGAGAGAGAGAGAGAGAGAGAGAGAGAGAGAGAGAGAGAGAAAGAGGTGTTTTTTTTCTCTTCAAACAAAATCTTTGAAATTCATAAAAGTTTGAACAAACCAATGTCATGGATCGACTTGTTAAAACAGTCTCCCGATTTCATTAACTACAATGGTATGTATAGAGACAGATGTCTGAAGGAGGAATAAAATTCAGTTTATTGCTTGTAGGTATGAAGCTGGGTGAGAAACATCCTCAATTGGATAGAGCAAGGAGAAGTTCTTTCTTGAAAGAAACGGGTGTGAGGTCAAACAACAAATACTGAAACCACAAAGATAGTATGGCAGGTGGCCGTGTGGTTATCCAGATATCCATACAAAATTTTGAAGTAACAAAGTTACAAAGGAGAGTAAATATAAGGTAAGGCATTGGACTCGACCACGACTCAAAGCAGAGCTAAATGCTGCAACGGTTGCAGCAAGCGAGTAAAAAAACAACAAATGAGCCAAATTAAAGGCAGGAATCTAAAAGAGAATAAAATAAAAAAAAAATAATAAATAAAATAGAAAATGTGGAAACGGCAAAAGAAATAAGCAATCAGATAAATTTTAGCCGAAGCCCCATTATTGCAAACAAAATGCGCGATTGCAGGCATGTCAGTATTGAAAGTTCGTAGAATTCACAGGTTATTCAATTTCCTGCACACTTTTGTAGTAATGACGGCTGAAAGTATTGGAGATTCAGCTCGCTGAGCTGGTATTCTTTGGTATACCTGGAACTGGATGTCCTTGTGTTCCCTTCGTAAAGAAATAATGGCAAAAGCGATGAGGTCTTAGATGTACCTCCATATGCTTCACTGAAATTATTTAAAAACTTCGAGTGAGATGTTCCTAAGGTTTGAGCAGAATCGGCGCCAAGGGCCAGGATGCGGAGACTATAATCACAGGTTGGGAGGAGAATCGAACAGTTCCTCCCGCGCAGAAATAGACGGGACTCCATCATGTGAGACTCAGCAGTGGCAAGGAGATAGCCTGTTTTTTTTAGAGGGTAGCTGGACACATTTTCAAAGAAAGCGTGTGAAACATCACACTAGATAGATTTTATTTTCTCCAATATGAGCCCCATATCGTGTTTTTTTTCATTTGCATCCTGGTTTCTCTGTGAATGCAAAAGAGAACCGAAATAAGGTGTATCTTTTTTCTTCTGCTGGTTATTATTTCATTGTTGCTCTTGTTGCTGCTGTTGGCAACAGTGATGGTTGTCCGCGCTGTTTAGGTGTTTTTGCTAGCAGCATAACCCACCCGTAATTTTTTTTTTCTGTTATGTAAATTTTCACAAAAAAACTTAACTTGCCTTTGCAATTCAATTTTCTTGTTCATTTTTCCTTTGATATGGAGTGTGTGGTTATATATTTTCTGAAGGTTGATTTAGACAAGAGTTCGCATTTAACAAAAGAACAAGATCGATAAAACTGTCACACAACAAATGTTCTATCCACAACTAAATGCATTATATTTTGCCAGAGAACTGATATCCTTCAAACAGTTTGAACCAACCAGTTTCACGGACCGACCAATTGCATAGAGCAAAGATAAATTCTGTCTTCAAAGAAGTCTAAACAACAAATACAGAAACCACTAAGATTCAAGTAAGAAAACAGATAAGAAACGAGGTTGTATCATCACAATGCGTTTGTAGAAGTAACCTCCCCTGGCTTACTGATTGGTTGAAAGCGAGAGAAAAGCCTTGAAGATTTGGCTGACAGTCATACATATACAAGAGATTATCAAAGTTCGTTTTGTTCCTGTGGCATGGATAAACAAAACAAGGAGGCTGAAAGAAGAACGATCAGCTAGACTACATTTCGATCTATCCTACAAATATTTTGGAGTTGCTGTATTTCATAGAAGACACGTGCCAGAAAGAGACATGCTTTTCTTTCTCCCAAACATGAATTGCAGCCAAAGTTGCCTATGGTGTGACATCCATTAAGATGATTTATCCAGATGTCTACAGAGAACTTTGTAATGATAAATTTACAAAGCAGAAAGGATATCATATAAGACAGGAATCGATCGCTACTCAATGCCGAGCTCAAAAATGCTGCAATGCTTATCGCAAGGGGTGTAAAAAACATGATAAATGAGAAAAATTAGAGCCAGGCATCCACAAAAGAATAAAGATTAGAGAAAAAAGTAAACAAACTATGCAATCCTATAAATATTAGCTGAAGTCTACTAATTACGTAAAAAGAAACACGTGCGAATCCACTCATAGCAGATATGGAAGTTCGCACTATTCATTAGTCTTTTGCTTCGTGCCAGGAATAAATCGCACGTTAAGTAGCCTATGTTTATGGTATGATGTGTCCTTTAGGACTGGTTTTACAGATGTCCATAAAGAACTTTAAAGCCACTAATTTACAGAGCAGAATGATTGTCCTTGTGTTCCCATGTAATGAAACAACGAAAAGCTATATCTTAAATGTACCTCAATAAGATTGAAACTGCCAGAAACATCGTATGAGATGCATTTTCCTGGGAATCAGCACCAATGACCAGCGTATAGAGACTATAATAACATGTAGGGAGGAGGGAGAATCGAACAGTTCCTCCAGAGCAGAGCTGTGCGGGCTATACCATGTCAAACTTAACAATGGCAAAGAGATAACCTGTTTCTTTATTAGGCATCTGCAACGATTTTCAATGTCAGCTTGTGGGACATAACAATGGATACATTTCATTTTCCGTTACATACGCCACATATAATATTAGGTTTTTCATTTGCTTTTTATTTCTTGTTAAAACAAAAGAGAACTGAAATAACGTGCATCGTTTTTCTCACGTTGGTTTTTATTTCTTTGTTGCTCGTTGCTGCTGCTGCTGATCATCATCGTGGTGATAAGTGTGGTTGTCCTTGCTTTTGGTTTTTTTTTGCTGGCGGATGAAACAACTCTTTAGTTTCTTTAATGATAATTTTCACAACCGTATTAATTTGTCTTTACAATGCAGTTTTCTTTCTCCGGTGGCTATAGAGAGTATGTTAGTATATTTTCGGAAGCTCGATGTAGACAAGAGTTCGCATTAAATAAAAACACAACATCGATAAAACTGACACTGCGCTAAATGTATTATATTTCGACAGAACTGATTTTTATTTTCTTCAAACAAAACCTCTCAAACTGTGGACAGTTTGTACAAACCAGTTTCATGGGCCGACGTGTGAACCAGCTTACATTAACTACAATGGTCATATAGAGACAGGTGTCCCAAGGAGAAATAAAATGCAAGTTTGTTGCTTGTAGGATAAAACCTGGGGAAGAAACCTGCTTGTTTTCGCTTTTTTTCCCCTCTTTTATGAACCAGGTAGACAAAAACTAGTCTATTGGGTTCTTTAAACAACATCAAAGTAGCATTTTTTTGTACATTAAGAGGCTCATTGTGAACCTGAACCTTTGTTTTTTTTGCTGTTGAGAAACTAAGACGCGGGCCCATCAAAACTTCATGCCTTGAAACAAAGGATAAACAGTTAATCAAGTTATAGGACAAGCAAGCTGACTCCGCGTTTTTCTCGCTCGAATGCATTGGGGAAGAGGAAATTCTTTCCTTAAAGAAAAATGTGTAAGGTCCAAACAATAAGTAGTTATAGAAACCACAAATATTAAGTTAGAAGAATGAAAGAAACGAGGTTGCATCAACACAATGCGTACATGTATGGAAAGTAACCTCCTCTCGCGCAGTGATAGGTCGCTTCATTGACTACACCAAGGCATTTGACAGAGAACGGAATGACGACATAATAACATAACTAGCACTGCTCAAGATTAATGGAAAAGATCGAGTGATCAACAACATGTTTTAGGAACAGACAGCAGCAATGTGATTTGATGGAGAAAATCAGCGGAGAATGATTATGCGAAACTTAGATGTATATCCAGAAATTAAAGTAGGAGGGCACAGTGTAAACAACTTCAGATACGCTTATGACACAGTCTTAATTGCTGAAAATAAGACCTGACACAGTTATTAGACATTGTTGAAGAAGAAAGCTGAGAGAAAGGACTGGAATTGAATAGCAAAAAAGACAGAAGAAATAGCCGTCAGTAAAAATAATGAGTGTCCACAAGTCAACATTTTTATCAATGTGAATAAAGGAAGCAAAGAAATCATTTCAAATACTTGACCACTTTAATACATACCAAGCGATGGACACACAACAACACCGAAGTTGCGTCAAAAAGTGCAATGAAACAGAGTTTCTAGAGAATAAATACATCTCGAGTCACACAAGAAGAAAAGCCTTGGAGTGCTATATTGAACCCACCCTGGTGTACGGATGCGAGGCCTGTACAATTTCAAAATAGCTACTAAAGAAACTGGAGGCAACAGAAATGCGATTCCTACGGAGAATGCTACGATCTCTTGGACTGCAAAAAAATCAAAAGAAATACGAGAAGCTGACACAACAACATGACTCACTGATAGAATATCTAAACGCCAAGCAAACTTTCTTAGCCATGTGATAAGAGAGAAATTAGAGCATTTTGTGACAACTGGAATGATCGAAGGAAAACGCAGCAGGTGAAAACAGCTTGAGAGGATTTTGAATGGACTCACAAAGTGACTAAATGTAGGACAATTGACAAATCCACTAAAATCGACGAGGGATAGAGTTGCGCGGAAAGTCTCGTATACTTTGCTTTAACTCTAGCGATTTAACTCGCTCAGTCCAAACATAATCCATTCTTTCGAAACGTCCCTAATGCAGTATGAAGTTGTCTATGAATTTTTTTTTTCATATACACGTAGCTGAATTTTAATTGTGTGTATTTATGTCTTTTTTACGTTAATAGGCATGTCAGTTTTGAATTTCCCCAAGAGAGATGAAAAAGTTGTTCTTATCTTATCTTATTTTATCTTAAGTTGTGCCTTGAGAGCTTGGGTTCGCAATTCGTAGACATATACGGGTGGAACTTAGCTTAATCACACAGACGCTGATTCTGAGAAGCGTCATAGAGACACACATATAATGCTGAGAAAAAAATAAACGAAAGAGAAAGAGAAAGAGAGAGAGAGAGAGAGAGAGAGAGAGAGAGAGAGAGAGAGAGAGAGAGAGAGAGAGAGAGAGAGAGAGAGAGAGAGAGAGAGAGAGAGAGAGAGAGAGAGAGAGAGGGAGAGGAGAAAGTGGGGTGAAAGAGAGAGTGGGAGAGGATAATAAAGAGGAAAAATTATGATTCTTTCGGGAGGGAAAAGAGAAGAGGGTTATAAGGTGGGAGAGAATAATACAAATGACGGAAACATAAAATTATTAAATGAAAAGAAAGACAGGAGGATGCAAAGAGGTCCAGAAAGAAAACGGAACGTGTAAACTTACTTGTGTCAAAGCATCAATCAAGAAACCTGCCATGACCGTTTACTCTGGTTATGTTTGGTCTTCGGTCATATCTCTGATTCAACTGCTGCTGAAATACTGCGATGATCCAGATTACAGACTTGGTGCTGTAGACGCATGCCCGAGATTGCGTCCTGGTGAGGAAAATACAACAGACTCTCAAATCTAAAGGGAAGGAATAATGTCTGAACATCCGTTATTTTCAAGTTGAAAAATCGGAAACGGCCTGAAAGCGAATTTCTGAAAAAAAAAAAAAAATTGTTATATTTAACTTATAAAAGTTAGTGACTTAAGTTTTGATTAGCATTTTTAATTTATCGACTTTAATTGCCTTGCTTTTAATATCAAATTTTACTTTATAAAACTAGGTCTGCTACAGAAATAGTAAACAAAAAAAATAATAACTCCAAAATTTCCTTTCAACAAAACCAACGCATGGCTTTCTAAACTTTTTGTTTTGTTTTTTATTTTATAATAACTCGTCAAACCTACCAATCCACAGTTAACCCTCGAAATTCACCTTATGGGCCTCTTCCTGTGTATTGTGCCCGAAGTTAAACCAAAATAATGCTGTGAACCTGAACGAGTTTTTCTGGCGGTGAGTCAAGACATTTCTGGCCCAAGTTATTTCACCTGTCTTCTCCGATGTCATCGTCAAGGTCAAGATCTGAGGAGGGAGAGGGGATCAGGAAAGTCGGCAAATTTTACGGATCAGAAAGCGAAGTATTAAAAAAAATCACGGTAATAATTTGCTCTGAAACAGGACAGCATAGTTTATACAACTGGAGTGTGACAGGAACGGATATATCGAAAGCAATATTATTATTTAAGATCTTTCAACTATTTCAGGGCATCTTTTAAAGCTACTGACATGTGAAACAACAGCTCGCAAAATTTATTTTTTTTACTGAGGCTTTAAAGAATTATCAAAGTCGTGTTGACTAAAGAAATGTTCATGTGGGGGCAGCTTCAACAACGACTGTCCACAACTCGAACTCCAGGCACCTCGCGTATCTTTTACAACAGAGAGGCTAGGGCTTTTGCTAACCTGATAAATGGACATAAAACAGTTTCTAGAGAATGAAGGAAGAGAGAGAGAGAGAGAGAGAGAGAGAGAGAGAGAGAGAGAGCGAGAGAGAGCGAGAGAGAGCGAGAGAGAGAGCGAGAGAGAGCGAGAGAGAGCGAGAGAGAGAGAGCGAGAGAGAGAGAGAGAGAGAGAGAGAGAGAGAGAGAGAGAGAGAGAGAGAGAGAGAGAGAGAGAGAGAGAGAGAGAGAGAGCGAGAGAGAGCGAGAGAGAGAGAGATTCAGATGGAGAGAGGTAATTGAGAGAGGAGGAGATATTATACAAAGATAAAGGAGAAAACGAAGCGTTCATAAGAAAAAGGAATGTTCAAACTAAACACATTAATTTTTTTTCAAAGAAGCATAACATGATTGGTTGTTCTATGAAACTCGTACACAACAAGATGATCTCAGGCCATTTATTATATCAAAACTCAGCCCCCTTCGGGTTTTGCAGAGAGACTGAAAAGATAAGGCTTTAAATTTACCTTCCGAAGATGTGAAACTCAAACGCGAGAAGACGCTCCTGAAGATGACAAGGTGAATGCTTTATTCCCTTAGCCACCATTTTCCGGTTGAATATTCTCAAGTGGTATTAACTTATAAGCGGTGTTCGCTCATAATCTCCCGAATTTGGTCCCATGAGGAGAAAAGTTTACCTTGTTAGGCTACAACTTTGATCTTCTTAAGGTCTAACTCACAAAAAGAAAAGACTCAGTTCAAATTTTGCCTTCATCTTAAAGGAAGTTGCAATGTTAAGCAATGCAATGTAATAAACGATATGGTGTTTAAATTTGAAAGCTTTTAATCCTTTTCAAAATTTATTTAAACATCATATTACACCAGGACAAAGAAACGATCCTACAAGTTGTTCATTAATTCTTCAGCTGTCCAGGGAGCAGGGTTGACCAGTCACACTGACCACAGCTCTCGGTCCACTGTAAGGAATTTGAAGCCTGGTGAGTGAGTTTCTAAAAACTTGATATTTACTCATTTATATCGAAGGTTTTCATTTGGAATGTCAGTCTCTTTATGATACAACATAAAATAATTTTGACAGAAATCCCTCACAATGTTTTCTATAAAACATCTTGCATTGCCTTTCTGCTACGACCACGATTGATGCATAATTTTTTTTCCAATTTACAAATCATTGTATGAATATATAAAAAAAATCAATGTAGAGATCAACCATCGCTCAGTCCACCATAATTAAAGAAGCGTTTAGGACCTGTAAATTGACAGGTTAACTGCTTTTATAAGCCCAAACCTTCTATAGTGATAACTTCAGGGTTTCGAGATTTAGGGCAGGAACCTTATTAAAATCAATAGTGTGCAGAACAAAATAAGATGTCGGAATATGTTTATTGATTTTCGTACTCTAGTTTTCTGAAATAGATGAGGTAGTAAGAACTAGTTATTGATATCGTTCAATTGTTTCAGATTTGTTGCTAATTTTTTTTCATTTCGTCAAGCTTTCTAGGTTTGCCTAATGTAAAACATTGACAAACACCTGGGGACATCTTTTGGTTGTATAATCATTTTGAATCGATTTTAAAAAATAATTTCGCCTTGCGAGAAGAGAAATTTAAAGCAGTTTTTATATATATATATATATATATATATATATATATATATATATATATACACACATAATTCATCTATCGATTAAAACATCTATTTGAAAGTTATTCAAATTAAAAAAATTATAACATTTTAGGTATGGCATAATCTTAGAATTCACACATTCATACAACACATACAAATTCCAGAGAACCATCAGAGATAAACTGATCAAGAATAGATAGAGATCATCGAGCAGGAGGACAAAGTAAGAGGAAAACAGAAGACAACAAATTGAAACCATCTAATAAAGGAAAAAAAGAAGAAATAAGAAAAGGGATAAAAGCCATCACGTAGGGGGAAAAAGACGATTAGAGAAAAACAAAAGTAAATTTATGAAAGGCTAGGAAATAGAACAAAAAAAAAACTAGAAAAACTGGAAGTCATCGGTTTGAGAGGAGCGATGGAGGCAGTCGGATAGAGAAAAACTGGAAGTCATCGGTTTGAGAGGAGCGATGGAGGCAGTCGGATAGAGAAAAACTGGAAGTCATCGTTTTGAGAGGAGAAATGGAGGCAGTCGGATAGAGAAAAAACTGGAAATCATCGTTTTCAGAGGAGCGATGGAGGCAGTCGGATAGAGAAAAACTGGAAGTCATCGTTTTGAGAGGAGCGATGGAGGCAGTCGGATAGAGAAAAACTGGAAGTCATCGTTTTGAGAGGAGCGATGGAGGCAGTCGGATAGAGAAAAACTGGAAATCATCGTTTTGAGAGGAGCGATGGAGGCAGTCGGATAGAGAAAAAACTGGAAATCATCGTTTTGAGAGGAGCGATGGAGGCAGTCGGATAGAGAAAAACTGGAAGTCATCGTTTTGAGAGGAGCGATGGAGACAGTCGGATAGAGAAAAACTGGAAGTCATCGTTTTGAGAGGAGCGATGGAGGCAGTCGGATAGAGAAAAACTGGAAGTCATCGTTTTGAGAGGAGAAATGGAGACAGTCGGATAGAGAAAAACTGGAAATCATCGTTTTGAGAGGAGCGATGGAGACAGTCGGATAGAGAAAAACTGGAAGTCATCGTTTTGAGAGGAGCGATGGAGGCAGTCGGATAGAGAAAAACTGGAAATCATCGTTTTGAGAGGAGAAATGGAGGCAGTCGGATAGAGAAAAACTGGAAATCATCGTTTTGAGAGGAGAAATGGAGACAGTCGGATAGAGAAAAACTGGAAGTCATCGGTTTGAGAGGAGAAATGGAGACAGTCGGATAGAGAAAAACTGGAAGTCATCGTTTTGAGAGGAGAAATGGAGACAGTCGGATAGAGAAAAACTGGAAGTCATCGGTTTGAGAGGAGAAATGGAGGCAGTCGGATAGAGAAAAACTGGAAGTCATCGTTTTGAGAGGAGAAATGGAGGCAGTCGGATAGAGAAAAACTGGAAGTCATCGTTTTGAGAGGAGAAATGGAGACAGTCGGATAGAGAAAAACTGGAAGTCATCGTTTTGAGAGGAGAAATGGAGACAGTCGGATAGAGAAAAACTGGAAATCATCGTTTTGAGAGGAGAAATGAAGACAGTCGGATAGAGAAAAACTGGAAGTCATCGGTTTGAGAGGAGAAATGAAGACAGTCGGATAGAGAAAAACTGGAAGTCATCGTTTTGAGAGGAGAAATGGAGACAGTCGGATAGAGAAAAACTGGAAGTCATCGTTTTGAGAGGAGAAATGGAGACAGTCGGATAGAGAAAAACTGGAAGTCATCGTTTTGAGAGGAGAAATGGAGACAGTCGGATAGAGAAAAACTGGAAGTCATCGTTTTGAGAGGAGAAATGGAGACAGTCGGATAGAGAAAAACTGGAAGTCATCGTTTTGAGAGGAGAAATGGAGACAGTCGGATAGAGAAAAACTGGAAGTCATCGTTTTGAGAGGAGAAATGGAGACAGTCGGATAGAGAAAAACTGGAAGTCATCGGTTTGAGAGGAGAAATGGAGACAGTCGGATAGAGAAAAACTGGAAGTCATCGTTTTGAGAGGAGAAATGAAGACAGTCGGATAGAGAAAAACTGGAAGTCATCGGTTTGAGAGGAGAAATGGAGACAGTCGGATAGAGAAAAACTGGAAGTCATCGGTTTGAGAGGAGAAATGGAGACAGTCGGATAGAGAAAAACTGGAAGTCATCGTTTTGAGAGGAGAAATGGAGACAGTCGGATAGAGAAAAACTGGAAGTCATCGTTTTGAGAGGAGAAATGAAGACAGTCGGATAGAGAAAAACTGGAAGTCATCGGTTTGAGAGGAGAAATGGAGACAGTCGGATAGAGAAAAACTGGAAGTCATCGTTTTGAGAGGAGAAATGGAGACAGTCGGATAGAGAAAAACTGGAAGTCATCGTTTTGAGAGGAGAAATGGAGACAGTCGGATAGAGAAAAACTGGAAGTCATCGTTTTGAGAGGAGCGATGGAGACAGTCGGATAGAGAAAAACTGGAAGTCATCGTTTTGAGAGGAGAAATGGAGACAGTCGGATAGAGAAAAACTGGAAGTCATCGTTTTGAGAGGAGAAATGGAGACAGTCGGATAGAGAAAAACTGGAAGTCATCGTTTTGAGAGGAGAAATGGAGACAGTCGGATAGAGAAAAACTGGAAGTCATCGTTTTGAGAGGAGAAATGGAGACAGTCGGATAGAGAAAAACTGGAAGTCATCGTTTTGAGAGGAGAAATGGAGACAGTCGGATAGAGAAAAACTGGAAGTCATCGTTTTGAGAGGAGAAATGGAGACAGTCGGATAGAGAAAAACTGGAAGTCATCGTTTTGAGAGGAGAAATGGAGACAGTCGGATAGAGAAAAACTGGAAGTCATCGTTTTGAGAGGAGAAATGGAGGCAGTCGGATAGAGAAAAACTGGAAGTCATCGTTTTGAGAGGAGAAATGGAGACAGTCGGATAGAGAAAAAACTGGAAGTCATCGTTTTGAGAGGAGAAATGGAGGCAGTCGGATAGAGAAAAACTGGAAGTCATCGTTTTGAGAGGAGAAATGGAGACAGTCGGATAGAGAAAAACTGGAAGTCATCGTTTTGAGAGGAGAAATGGAGACAGTCGGATAGAGAAAAACTGGAAGTCATCGTTTTGAGAGGAGAAATGGAGGCAGTCGGATAGAGAAAAACTGGAAGTCATCGTTTTGAGAGGAGAAATGGAGACAGTCGGATAGAGAAAAACTGGAAGTCATCGTTTTGAGAGGAGAAATGGAGGCAGTCGGATAGAGAAAAACTGGAAGTCATCGTTTTGAGAGGAGAAATGGAGGCAGTCGGATAGAGAAAAACTGGAAATCATAGTTTTGAGAGGAGAAATGGAGACAGTCGGATAGAGAAAAACTGGAAGTCATCGTTTTGAGAGGAGAAATGGAGACAGTCGGATAGAGAAAAACTGGAAGTCATCGTTTTGAGAGGAGAAATGGAGACAGTCGGATAGAGAAAAACTGGAAATCATCGTTTTGAGAGGAGAAATGGAGACAGTCGGATAGAGAAAAACTGGAAGTCATCGTTTTGAGAGGAGAAATGGAGGCAGTCGGATAGAAGTTAACGCATGAGGAGGGATGAAGACCACGAAGTAAAAAGAAAAAAAAAAGGAAGAAATGCGCTGGGTGGCACAAATAGTTTTTTAAGAAAGCCTTTGAGAGCTAGACAATAGAAGAAAAAGGAAAGATTTGAGTCGATTCATTTGATAACAACAAAAGAAAAGTAATGGATACCAGTGGATAGAGCATTTTATGACAAGGGATAGGGACCACCGGATAGGAGGAGAATAAAATAAAAAAGACAACTTGAGGCCACTGATTTGAGAAAAACAAATCAGAACTAATGGAAGTCATTCGATAAAAGAAAAAAAAGTGGAGAAAAATTGGAGGTCACACATTCGAAGGAAACAGAGAGAACTATTTGAAGACATTAGGTAGATGAAAAACTGAGAAAGAGGCTGGTTGGTAGGAGAAAAAGAGGAGATTGGTCAGAGGCTATGGTAAGACGAAAAGGAGGAGATTGGTAAGAGGCTATCGTACAGAAGAAAAGGAGGAGATTGGTCAGAGGCTATGGTACAGAAGAAAAGGAGGAGATTGGTCAGAGGCTATGGTACAGAAGAAAAGGAGGAGATTGGTCAGAGGCTATGGTACAGAAGAAAAGGAGGAGATTGGTCAGAGGCTATGGTACAGAAGAAAAGGAGGAGATTGGTCAGAGGCTAGGTGGTAGGAGAAAAGGAGGAGATTGGTCAGAGGCTAGGTGGTAGGAGAAAAGGAGGAGATTGGTCAGAGGCTGGTTGGTAGGAGAAAAGGAGGAGATTGGTCAGAGGCTAGGTGGTAGGAGAAAAGGAGGAGATTGGCCAGAGGCTAGGTGGTAGGAGAAGAGGAGATTGGTCAGAGGCTATGGTACAGAAGAAAAGGAGGAGATTGGTCAGAGGCTAGGTGGTAGGAGAAAAGGAGGAGATTGGTCAGAGGCTATGGTACAGAAGAAAAGGAGGAGATTAGCCAGAGGCTATGGTACAGAAGAAAAGGAGGAGATTGGTCAGAGGCTAGGGGGTAGGAGAAAAGGAGGAGATTGGTCAGAGGCTAGGTGGTAGGAGAAAAGGAGCAGATTGGTCAGAGGCTGATTGGTAGGAGAAAAAGGTGGAGATTGGTCAGAGGCTATATGGTAGGAAAAAAGGAGGAGATTGGTCAGAGGCTATGGTACAGAAGAAAAGGAGGAGATTGGTCAGAGGCTAGGTGGTAGGAGAAGAGGAGATTGGTCAGAGGCTATGGTACAGAAGAAAAGGAGGAGATTGGTCAGAGGCTAGGTGGTAGGAGAAAAGGAGGAGATTGGTCAGAGGCTAGGTGGTAGGAGAAAAGGAGGAGATTGGTCAGAGGCTAGGTGGTAGGAGAAAAGGAGGAGATTGGTCAGAGGCTATGGTACAGAAGAAAAGGAGGAGATTGGTCAGAGGCTAGGTGGTAGGAGAAAAGGAGGAGATTGGTCAGAGGCTATGGTACAGAAGAAAAGGAGGAGATTGGTCAGAGGCTAGGTGGTAGGAGAAAAGGAGGAGATTGGTCAGAGGCTAGGTGGTAGGAGAAAAGGAGGAGATTGGTCAGAGGCTAGGTGGTAGGAGAAAAGGAGGAGATTGGTCAGAGGCTAGGTGGTAGGAGAAAAGGAGGAGATTGGTCAGAGGCTATGGTACAGAAGAAAAGGAGGAGATTGGTCAGAGGCTAGGTGGTAGGAGAAAAGGAGGAGATTGGTCAGAGGCTATGGTACAGAAGAAAAGGAGGAGATTGGTCAGAGGCTAGGTGGTAGGAGAAAAGGAGGAGATTGGTCAGAGGCTAGGTGGTAGGAGAAAAGGAGGAGATTGGTCAGAGGCTAGGTGGTAGGAGAAAAGGAGGAGATTGGTCAGAGGCTAGGTGGTAGGAGAAAAGGAGGTGATTGGTCAGAGGC
>JAWDGP010003233.1:22500-40000 GCA_033675545.1 Elysia crispata | reverse complement strand
TCACATCAGCTAAACCTAACCCGTTGCATAACTATATATATATCTATATATATATTTCATTTACTACAATGATATGTTGAGAAACAGGTGTCTGAAAGAGGAATCAATTTTAGTTTATTACTTGAATAAAAGCTGGGGGGAAGTGCTTATTTTCGCATTCTTTTATAATTGTATTGACTAAGAGACTAACACCCCCCCAAAAAAAAAAAAAAACCAAAAAAAAAAAACCAAAACGCTTGTTGACTTTTTGAATCAACAACAAAGTTGCAGCAACTTGCACAGATACTAAGATGCTCACTGTGAAACACAAAACAGTTTGGCTGTTGAAAAACTACGATGTATCAAATCTTCTTGTCCAGTAATTGTGTTTAGGAGAGATCAGGTTACGCCATCATATTAGAGCCGAAAAAATGTATAACGCATATTAGGCTATTTTGAAAAGAAAATACTTTGATTCTTATTGAAACTTTTTCAATAGAAAGGCATATAAACGAAATTTATCAAACTATAGTCGAGTGCTACTAACCTCTGTGGTGACTTTCCAGATATGGAACTGAACTTGTGGTTTATGTGGCCCGTCAGAATTGAGTTCAACCATGTTGATCCAAACTTTCGAGTTTCTATCGTCAGGTTATTTCATGCATTTGTTATCTTCACTTGAAATGGAGCAGTTTGGTGCATGAGGATTTCAACGCATTTTTTTTTTGTGATACAGACCTAGCAATAGCTATTATGAATATTCAACATTGGCGGAAAGATAATGATGTAAAAATGTATTTTGTCTCAACAGATTCGATTATTGAAAGGTCTGAGAAGTCTGCTATGCCCTCCTTAGATCTTCGGGATCTAAAAAGAGGTCTATACATCACATGAACTCACACAGCTTCAGTGTCTACATCGCAACTTGGTCTTCTCTCACACCATTCTCATGCCATTACGATATCCTGGCATTGACTGATGGGCCAAGATAAAAAACAAACGAACTAAACGTTTTTGGATATTTTGGCATTCAAAGGGCGACGCTAACTAGGTTACCCCCCCCCACACACACACACACACACACAAACACACTTTTCTCTCTTTTTCCCTCGAAAGTAAAAAAAAAATATATTAAATTTATCATTCATTTTTTAAATAGAAAAGATGAAGAATTCATTTCGATAGTAGTTAGAAGTAGTCAAATATTAAACAAAATTTCTGTTCAGTAGTATATATAAGGCTGGTTCTGGCGCAGCTTGTACGAAAAACATACCACATCTACATGCACTCGGACCCCAATTGTGCATGTACACCAAACACGCCGACCTACACACACAATTACCCCAATTCTGCATGTACGCAAAACACTTTTTTCGTACACGCACTCGCGAGGCAATTCTGCATGTACGCCAAACCGCACTCGCGAGGCAATTTTGCATGTACACATCTGGCCTACGGTTCGGTTTCGATTGTATATGTACGCAAAACACGCGCAACAACCAGAGGTCGGTCTAGGGGCTCCACGGAGGCGGGCGGGGCCTTGCAAAGAAGACTATTGAGCACCAAATTTCTTCATGAAGACGGCTCGGGCCTCGTCTCGACCGCGCTGGACAAGCGCTTTCTTCGTTTCCTCGTCCAACGTGGCGGCCTGTTTTTTTCGGGACCCGGCCCTTATTTCGTCCTTCAACTGGTCATATTTCTTAAGCTCTTCGACGATTAGCTTCAACTCGTCGTCGGAGATAACTCCGTCCATGAGGGCGCGCGAAACGTGGTCAGAGATTGTATTTAGCTTACTAGCCGCCAAGACTCGGATTTCACAATGTTTTTGTACTTTGACGGCCAGGCGGCGGCCCAAAATTTTTCCTGCAGCTCCAGCGACTCCGCAAAGCAAAGCGGTAGCTTCGAGGCCTATCACCACGGGGGCCGCGACAATCGTGCTCAAAAGACCCACACCGCCGACCCTGTCAATGCGCTGATCAAGAGAAGAGTCGTATCACAACCATTCAAAATATTCGAAGCGCGGCGGTACTTTTTTTCCAGCTGCGCCCGTTTCTCCCGTTCGGCTTCGAGATGCTCACGAATCCGAGAGATCTCTTGAAGGCGGTAGGACTGGTCTGGGGGCGCGCCTTGGCCCGACGACAGTTCTGGATATAGAGCGCCCGAAGTCGGCGTCATTTCGATAACGATAGGGGCTGAAGGTGTTTCTTGCTTCATGTCGGTAACTTGTATTTTAACTAGCCGAGGTTTAATTAGCGTCGATCTGCAGTATGCAGGCCACTACTGCGGATGAGAACTCTGGGTTGGTCGTAGCCGTCCTGAAATTTAGCATATTTCCACGGTCCAGCTCGAGAGGAGTTCGAAACTCTGTAAAACTAGAGAATTGGCCCTTGGGCTTGGTTACACCGTACAAAGGGTGCAATACTCCGTTGATGACAATTTCGAACCGGGCCTCTGAGGGCCGGCTGCTCGCTGTTGTTATAGCCAGGCTCATATACTTGAGTCGGCCCGAGACCGCCATAGGATATCCCCGCTCGCTGTTTCCGCCCGACACACCGTTCCCGAAGGACCACTCATATTCTCCCTTCGTCAGAGACCCGTACTCTTCTGCGTAAACAGTGATTAAGGGCCTACGAGCGTACCTATCCGACTTAAAAGCTTCCATGATTAAGTCTATTGCATGGTAAGAAGAGATAGCCTCATCGCTGTTTGTTGTCGTGCCCGTAGGTTGAGTCCGGGGCAGCCCGCGAATCAGCCGCCCCCCATGTTCAGGTCTCCCGTCATGGTGTCGCCCGTTTTTAGGACACGGAGGGCGAGCTGTTCGTCTACATAGTCCTTTTTTGCGTAGTCTGATAGGACTTCGACCATGTTGGGACCGCGGCCGGCAGGCCCCGGGTGGGCGATCCTCTCACCGAAGATACTCATTTTCGATAAAAGATTGACATTCAGAGGTCAAGTTCAATTAGGAGGGATACCGTCGCGCCCACTATTCTGGGGTTGTGCGTGGCTGATCTGAAGTTGATTGTATCTCCTTGGGCCAGTTCTAAAGGGGTTTCAAGTATACAAACACCAGAGATTTGACCTGACAATTTGGTAGCGCTATATGACTTTTTTTCTTTCCCGTTTACCGAAATATTGACACCAGCGTCGGATACTCCGCTGTGAGATGCTGTTGTAGACAGACCCATACGGAGGACCCTACCTGCGGCCAACATGGGGTAGCCCCCATTCGAATAGCCCCTAGCCGCATCACTGCCAAAAGACCACTCATATCGATTATCCACCATCGATCTCTTATTTTCGGCCCATACAGTTATCAAGTGCTTACGCTTAACTATGGTGTCGTCCGCTTTTACGACCCGGGGGCCGTCCTGCGCAACGACGCAGTCTTTTTTGGGATTTTCTATTATAATGGAATCAATTTTGATCTTTAAGTGCTTTAAAGCCTCGATGTAAATGATGTTGTTGTCCTGTATATGTGCTTCTGATATATTCTGGTAATTCGGACATGAGTAAGCTCTCAATGCGCAATAAATCCTCTTTGATGGCGCAGTCCTGCGCATCGACGTAGTCTTTTTTGGCATATTCTGATAGGTCGGAAATTATTTGGGCCTTTAAGTACTTTAAAGCCTCGTTGATGACTTCCACGGTCTCGAATTGAGAGACCGCCTCGGCGCCTTGTAATCTTGGACCTGCCTTACTTGTGGGTAGCCCACGCACCCGGCTCTGAGCCCTCATTGTTAGATCACCCGTCATGGTGTCGCCCGCCTTCAGGACTCGGAGGCCGTCCTGCGCATCGACGTAGTCTTTTTTGGCATATTCTGATAGGATCGTGCCAATGTCAGGCTCCGGGCGGCGGATCCTCTCGCCGAAGATACTCATTTTCTGGCGATTAGTTCAAGCGCAACGTGGATCGGGAGGTCTTGGTTGGAAATTTTCCCATGTGCATCCCGGATCGAGACCTTCAACTCGCTTATCGTTCCATCGCGAAGGCGTTTAAATTCGGGGCACTCCATTCGGACCGTGTTAATGTCCCCAAAGGCGTGTCGCCCCAGCCCGACGCAGGCCAAGAGTGTCGAAGGAGCCCCATCGGCGATATTTCCGGATGTGTTGAGTTCTTCGAGATGGACCCACAGCATTTGCCGCGTCGCAAAGTTTACAGGGCGATCGCCCGTATACACACCGGCGTCAAGCCAGACTCCGCCGAGGCCGTCGTCCAGGCCGAGAAGCGCTAGCAGGCCATCGGATAGAAGGATTTCCCACCCGGGGGCGACCGTTAGGGTGATCAACCCGTTCTCTCCACAGACCGTTAGCGTGTGGCTGGCCCCCTTGAGAACCTCGCGCAGCTGGTCGAACCCATACAGGCCGGGCGGGATGGTGAGGGATTCTTCTACCGCGGTGTTTTTCCAAGAAAATTTCTCCCCTTTTTCGATATTGTACCACCCCGCGGCGAAGGTTATCGATCGCAAACCAATGGCGAGGTTTCCATCGCGGTCTCGTTCGCCATTTTAACTAAGGACGAGTTAATTAAACGTGGGATTATTCCTTCTAACATTTCTCCGTAGTAGCACAATGGCTGCTGCCGCTATGATGATGGTCGGAGGCGCCATAGTGAACGCTCTGGCGTTCAGCGGCTCGAACTACTTCTTTTCGAAGCTCGACAAAGGAGATGCAGATGAAGAACAGAAAAGACACGACAAGGCCATTCAGCAGATGCAGACCGCCCAGGAATAATGGTCTGAGAGGCGTACTGAACACCTTGACTGGATCAACAAAAAGCTCAGGGAACAACACCAGGCATTCCAGGACTTTCAGGACGCCGAAGCGGCATGGCGCGAGTACACTCGCGTCACAGGGGAAACACTCGCCCCCCTAGAGCCCTTGCCCCAGCTTTCCGACTTCTATACACCGAGCAGCGCCCAAAAAGACCGCGAGATTTCATTTGTTATCGGGGGTATGGTCGTAACCGGCCTTGTGACATACTATATCGCTAGGAGATAGTCGGTTAGACCCCAATTTTTCTGGCGCTCTCGCAATGGGTTGCCTGTAGTATCGGTGTGTTTGAGGTTGGTTAGGCTTCTGGAATACGTGACAATGGACTCTCGCCTGTCGAGGATTTACTACAGCCCCGGGGGCTACTGGAAAGGAACACAGCTGTTAAGAAGCTGGCGTCTGCAGCGGGGGTCCCTCTCGATGTGGCAAAAGACTGGCTGAAGAAACAGGCCATCTGGCAGATCTACCTACCTGCGCCTCGGCACATACCGAGACCAAAGTTTGATGTCCAGGTGCCAAATGAGGTCCATCAAGCCGACCTCCTTTTCCTTCCCCACGACCGCGTGGGACGGAAGACCTATAAGTACGCCCTCACCGTAGTCGACGTTGCCTCGCGGTACAAGGAGGCCGAGCCGCTGACTACTAAGGGTGCAGCACGTGGCCCAAGCTGCTACAGGTGGATCCTGGACGCGAATTTATGGGGGAAGTTAGCCAACTCCTTGCTATACACACCGTCGAGGTAAGGCGCGGCCGGGTCGGTAACCACCGGGACCAAGGAATCGTGGAGCGGTGGAACAGAACTCTGTCTGAGAGGCTCTTCGGCCACCAGTACGCCCAGGAGATGCGGCTGCCTGTTGGTGAACGATCCACAGAGTGGGTGCGGCGGCTGCCTGCGGTCGTCTCTGCTCTGAATGGAGAGGTCACCCGGCTGACCGGTAAGCGGCCTTCTGAGGCCATTAAGGTAAAGTCTGTGAGTGGAGAGCCCTCTTCTACGGTTCCCGGCCGCCCTGTTGGCCTTCAAGAGCAGAAGCTCCCTTCGGGGGTCGGTGTTCGCTTCCTCTATCAGCCCGGCGAACTCGAGGGTGGGCGGCGTCGCGCTACAGACCCTGTGTGGTCCCTCCGGGTGTACCGACTAGGACGCACCTTGACCAAGCCCGGAGAGCCTGTGCTTTATTATCTTGACTTCTCAGGTCGAGGACCTAGTCGGAGTTTTGTCCGTGAGGAGCTTTTGGTTGTGCCTCCTGACACTCAACTGCCTCCCAATGGTGTTCTCAACCGTTAAGAAATTCGTCAATGTATGCGTTCATCTCGACTGTACCAGTCGGTAGGGCATCCCTATGTCCATAAGCAAGAGTTTCCACCCCGTTTTCTGCGATCCACCTCTTGGAGTCGAAGGGAGACAGCGATACCTTGTGGAGGTGTTGCCCATAGATACGGTGGCGCTCTGATCGCAGGACATTCATGCCGTGGTGGAAGGTCGTTTTCTCGAAGAGAGCCTCCCTGTACTGTTTGTGTCTTATGTGTTTCTTCACGACGTACTTTTTCACGCCCTTGGCTTTCTTCGTGTTGTCCCCGTTAGCCTCGAGGATGCTGTACATCTTGGGGCGCAAGCCAATGTATTCCGCGATTGGGCGCCCGGCACATTCATCTGTCATCTTCCCCAGCACTTTTTTGTTTTCAACGCTGTGCAGAGGGTGCTCGCGTGGGTAGTCGGACGTGTCGTATAGCTCGGCGTGCTTCCCCATGTCCCGATAGACGTCCTTCGTTCGGATCTCGAGGAGGAGGCTGTCGGTGTCGGTGTAGAGGAGCTGGCACCAGTCTCCGTACTGGTTCTTAAGCTGCCCGTAGTAGAAGTCGTACATTAACGTCTTCGATAGGTCGAGAATGCTCATGCCCACGTATACGGGGCGGTTGAGGACTAGACGGCTCTTGTGGACCTCTATGGCGGCGAGGTCGTCGTCGAAGATGTTTGCTCTGGCGAAAGACGGGCTAGCCAGGAGCCGGCGGAGTTTGTCCTCCTCGTGTGCGCGCACCAGTTTGACGTCGACTCGCTTTCGCAGGTTCTCCATGGTCTTACCGAAGACAGAGTTGTTCATCAGTTTGTAGAGATCCTTCTCGAAGGCGCTGGTGGCCTGCTTTCGCAGCTCGGTGTTCATCCGAATGTAGGGCTCCATCCAGGGGCTCTGCTCGAAACGTAGGGCGCGGTGTACCTTTTTCAGCTTCATCCCGAGCCCCAAGTAAAGCTGGAGGTTGCGGTAGTGGAGCACGTAGTGGTTCTTGTCGCGGAGGTTGGGGACCAGCTTTTCGACCTCGGCGGACACCACCCCTGCGCCCAGAAGGCCATGCTGATACTCTGACATCCACTTTTTCTGAACCACCATGCGCTCTGGAGCGAGCGGGTAGGCGTTGTGCTCATCGTGAAGCTCCTGGGGGTACTCCAGGTCCACCTCGAGGATAAAACCCTCGGGCCCGTCGGCCGGTTGGTCTTGGATTGTACCAACCAGCCCATCACAGTCCTCTACCCATCGAAATCCGCCAGTCGGAAGGGGCTGGCTCATGGCCCACCCGTAAAGGTTGTTGGCGTCAAGGTAGAGAATGTGGTTGTTGGGCTTCTCCGGGTCGTATCCCTCTACTGCGGGGTTGTTCGCCCTGGCGTGGCGCTTCGACACCATCGAGATGCCTCCACGCATCCCCTTCTCGATGAAGAGGTGTTGGTCATAGTCTGTTAGCAGCTCCAGTTCTACTCTGGTCTTTTTGAGGAGAGCATCCCAAGATAGGCCTGGACTGGTGTAATAATTCGCCGGGTCCAACCCATATTGTTTCTGGGAAGTCTTTCGAAAGTTCTCAAAGACATCGGCAAGGAGCAGCACGTCGGTCCGGCAGTAGAGGTCGGTGTAGTTGCCTAGGGTTTGACACCCGAAGGTCTCCCAGACCCTCTGGGCATGGGTGTAGTCACTATCGGAAATACTTGCGCCTGTGAGCTTGGAGTAGAAGTCCTCCTTCGGCGGAAGCTGGGTCTCCTCGAAGCGCTCCCAGGAGTCCATGTACTCATAGGGGTACACACCTTTGCGCATGAGCAACGCGCGGTCGGGCTCGTAGCGGGCTGTGATGTGGAAGGCCTCGGGCTTGTTTGCGGATACCAGCTTGCTTTTTGTCGGGTCGAGCTCCGGCCCTTCGACTTTCGTGGTGAGGGCTTCGAAGTCGGCGTAGATAACGTAAGGCGCGGGCAGTTGCTTGTGGTGGTTCTGAAAGGTGAGCTTGTCCTCTTGAGGCATCTCCACCCTTACGGCTGTCTGGCCGATTCCCTTGCACTCCGACCTGTGAGCTTCCAACAGATCTTCCCTAGAATAACCATGAAGACAGCGCTCACAGAAGTGTTTCTTCCTTCCGTTTTTGTTCTGGTCGTGGAGCAGTCGGTTGAGGTTTTTGACCCAGGTGTAGTGGAACTTGCCCGCTTTCTGTATAAGCAGCAGATTTGTCCTGGGCATGTCTTCTGGCTGTTTGGAGATGTGGTGCACTATCACTCCCTTGTCCCAGCCGAACACGTTGATGGCAAGGTCGTTCTGGCGCTCCACCTTGCCGATCTGAGATATTGGTGTGGGGGCATCGATACCGGTTAAGTCTAGGCCATCTGCGGTCGGGTATTTGGCTGGTCTGTGTGGGTCTTTTGCGACTTGAAACAGGGCAGACCGAAGGGCCCATCGCAGGCAGTGGTCATCCTTGTTTTTCACGTTGACCACCGCCTTCTTGTTTTTCAGTTCCGGCGGCAGTGGGATGTAGGATCCGCCCCGGAGAGGTTGATATCGGGCGATATCTAACCAAAGTTTGCGAACCTGCACTACCGCCCACCCAGATCCTCTCTGGGTCAATTTTTCGAGAGTTTCCTGCAGCCTCGGGAATGCTTCCTCGAGGGCTGTTGCGATCTCGCTTTCCTGAAGGACGGCCTCCTGTCTATGTCGTAGAACAGGCTCCATGAACTCCTCGCTGCCGTCTGGGTTGGCCTTCACGAGCTCCACCTTGAGAGCCAGCTGGAATTTCAACCCTCCTCTTAAGGCTCTGAGCTCCTCCTCGAGTTTTTCGCGGATCTTACGTTCCACACTCTCTAAGAAAGTCCTGGGATCCGCACACTGTGGGTGCCCCTGGGGCACATCCATTTGCCACCCGCGCAGGAAGTTTCCGAGCGTTCATCGCGTCCGCCGGAAGGTGAGTTTTTTCGGTTCTTCAAACAGACCCAGTAGCTCCTCCTGGTAGTCCCCCACAGACCTCAGAACCTTGTGGCTCGGGATGGGGTCAAATTCCTCCTGGATGGCCTTCCTTTTCCTCGCTTTTGCCTTGCGTGGTTGAGGAGTAGGCCGATATTTCTTAGGCTGTAGAGGCTTCAGCAAACGTCTTTTAACAGCCTCGGGAATGGGCTCATCCAGGATGTTTTGGATCACATTGCGGATAGCCGAATCTGGCATCTCTGCCAGTAGTTGCTCTATGTATTCGTCCATGGTCACCATTTTGGATGGGTATACGCCTTACAACACACATCTCTAAATGGGTATTCTAACGGAAATGAGCTGTTCTAAAACCAAAATAAAGTTTATTCGAGCTTTCCGCTCTAAAGCTTTTTGCCATAGTAGGACCCTGTCCCTCCCACAGGCCCTACAAAGATGGATATCGCTTTGGACTCCCTGCCCACATGACCTGCAAGGTACAGGGATTTTACTGCCCTTGCGGATCCTAGCCAAGTGGATTTTACAATACTCCCCCAGGCAGCTTTTTCCGCAGATTTTGGTTTCCCCTCTCTTAAGCCACTCACAATTGTTTGACCCCTTCATCTTTACTATATACCTAACACTCACTTTTTTTCTAATTGGTGCGCAATCTACAAGAAACTATCTGGTTGCGGCCCCAGCTGGTTATTGTTGTTGCTTTGCAGCCCTCGTTGGGGGGCCCGCCAGGGGGGTGGGGCGGGCCCTTTGTCTGGTCAGTCCTCTCCTAGTTGGTAGTTGCGCTCTTGTAGTCCACATGTGTAGGCCAGGCGTGTACATGCAGAATTGCCTCGCGAGTGCGTGTACGAAAAAAGTGTTTTGCGTACATGCAGAATTGGGGTAATTGTGTGTGTAGGTCGGGCGTGTTTGGTGTACATGCACAATTGGGGTCCGAGTGCATGTACGAGGGCTCTTTCAGAAATAACCGAAAAATGCCCATTGCTCAGCAACCAGTGGAGCTTTTTTAATTCTGTAAACGACATGATATTCCTTATTTCCTTACGGATATTCCCAGAAATTATGAAGTGCATCATTTTGCACAATGAATGTCTAGACGATTTTAAAGATGGCGGCCCACCTTGAAACTTGGTCAAAGGAGGATATCAGAGCTGTCATACGTTTTTTGAACGCCAAAAGTCTGAATCCTACCGAAATTCATAAAGAACTTCAGAGTGTATATGGTGAGCATGTTATAAGCCGTACACAAGTCTATCACTAGTGTAATTTGTTTGAAGCCGGCCGTTCCGACTTGACAGACAGGGAAGGGAGTTCGATAACTGCGACGTCAGAAGACAATGTGAACGAGTTGATGAGCTTATTCGTCAAGACAGGAGGTTGAAACTTCATGAAATCGCAAGCAGTCTTGAAATTTCGGAAACTTCTGCCCATAGAATTGTATTTGATGAACTTGGCTACAGAAAAGTCAGCGCAAGATAGGTTCCTAAGCAATTGACAGACAATCATAAAGAACAAAGATTGGACATCTGCAGGGAACTTTTGAGAAGAAGCAAGAGCTCACGCAGGGTTCACGGGCATACTGCCAACGCCGGCGAAGACTTTCTAGGCTACGATGTGACTTTCCTTGACAGCTTAGTCACCGGTGATGAGACTTGGTTGCACCATTGCACCCCAGAAACAAAGCAAGATTCGATGACATGGAAACATCCATCCTCACCTGTCGCGAAGAAATTCAAAGTCATGCGGTCAGCAAAGAAAATAATGGGAACTGTTTTCTGGGACAGTCGTGGTGTTCTTCTGTTCGAAACCTTACAACCTGGAGAAACAATCAATGCTGCAAGGTACTGCCAAACTCTTGACAAGCTTAGGGAGGCCATTCGCAGAAAGCGCCCAGGGCAGTTGACCAACGGGGTCATTTTGCAACACGACAACGCTACACCCCACACAGCACGAGTGACGCAAGGTTGGCTAGAGAAATATGGATGGGAGATTTTGCCACACCCACCACACAGTCCAGACCTCGCACCATCTGATTATCACCTCTTTGGGCCACTGAAACGTGAGCTGGCAGGAAAGCGCTTTGATGACGATGAAGAGCTTGTTGACCATGTGCGGAAATGGCTACAAAACCTTGACGGAAGTTTCTTCCGAGAGGGTATCTATTCCATGGTGCGGCGTTGGCAGAAGTGTGTTGACAGACTTGGCTGTTACGTAGAGAAATGAAGGACGAGTCAAGGTATGAAAACGTGCAAGAATTTTGTTGATAGCATAAAAAACGCGGATTTTACAGGCATTTTTCGGTTAATTATGAAAGAGCCCTCGTAGATGTGGTATGTTTTTCGTACAAGCTGCGCCAGAACCAGCCTTATATATACTACTTGTTCCATCAGTCATACTTGTAAAGAGATCAGCGGAGTATGGGGAGAAGATGGGGGGTTGGGGAGGGAGAAGAGATGAAGAGAGATTCAGAGATATATTTAAAAAGAGGGAGAGAGAGAGAGAGAGAGAGAGAGAGAGAGAGAGAGAGAGAGAGAGAGAGAGAGAGAGAGAGAGAAGAGAGAGACAGAAAGACGAAAGTTATCGGTACATCCTATTTTGCTTTAGCTAGATATATGACTATGGTTACGCGTTAGAGAAAATGCATTATAATCATTCAGTATCTTCATTAAAAAAACAAAGAAACAAACAAAACAAACCCTTTATCTCTTAAAAATTTTGAGGAAGATTGTGTAGCAAAAAATCGTATATCATGTTAGTAATTACATTTCAAGAGGGCAGACACACCTAGATCTTAATATATATATATTATCTTTCTGCGACCAAATATCTTTCTGCGACGTATTGTTTTCCACCTATGTCACCATCTATCTCTTTCTGCCAATAAGTCTCCTTCTGTCTGTTTACCTGTTTAGATGTTTCTATGTGCCTACGTCGATAGTACCGTCTATCTCTCTCTCTCTCTGTCTTTTTATGCCTCCCTTGGTCTGACCATACGTTTCCGTATCTCTGGACACCTGTCTGCTTGACCACTACCTATCTTATCTCTGTATCATTGTCCCCGTTAAAGTAAGACTTATGTTATTGGTACAAGGTGAACATTCAGTTCAGATTGTTATTGCTGTTCTTATTACTTCAAATATTTGAGCCAACGTTTCTTCTCTTCAGCAGTTTCATTTTTTTCTATAGTTTCATACTCAGAATGTGAATTATCAGAAAACAAGCAGTCAGAAAGAGTTTTGCTCACGTTCTGAATTTTTATCATACACACATTATACATTGTAACACAACTTTTTTTCTATTGGGTGGATTTTTATTGTTTCTTTCGTGAAGAAAAATGGTTATGTAATGAATAGATATTGTATTTATATTATTGATATGCTTTCATTTATCTTTAATTTATTTTGGAAACCAATACTTTAGCATGAACATCAGCAAGTAACGCTGAAGGATAGATAGATTCATAATGTTCCCTAAAGAAGAAAACTGGACTCTGCATGCATTTTATCGTGTGGTAGACAACCGAACAAAGAAGAAATCGTATGAACATTGCGATTCTACAGACATAAAATGTTCCTCTAATGTTAAAACTAAAAAAAAAATGTAATTTGATAAATCTAAGGTTTTTGATTGCAGTCTTCAAAATAGTTAAAAACAATGGTATATTTGCTAGATATGTTACCTTCATCCTTATCCTGATAAGTCAACAGAGTTGGTGTTTTGCCAAAAGTGCCGTTGGCTTGTAGCAAAAGAAAATAGTTATGCAGTGTGTAGTCTGTATTGATTGGTAGTATTGCCCATTGTCTACAGAGTTTACTCCCATTTCTAATATTTTTAAGAATCATAATTTGCACATGTGTTGTTCAAAATTCATTACTGATATTTATCAAATACCTGCACTAGTCTAGTTTGAAATTTCAAATGTGTCAATTTTGCCTACGACCATTTCTCTTCACTGAAGATCTATCCTTTATAAAATATTTTTATCGACCTTCTAATATAAGTTACAAAAATAGCACCTCATAACCAGAAATATTTGTGCACGCGAATAACTTGGAGACAAGAATTCGAAGATGAATTTCTGGGATACGCTCCGTGATTGATCGACCGCTAGTCCATTGATATAACCTAACCGATGCACTTTCCTCCCAGATCCCAGACATTATGTTTCAATGGAGCATTGTTGCTGGAATTGAAACTATGTGTGATATTTTTAAGTGAGTAAATTTTTAAGAGTATAGGAAATGAAAAATATGTTCAAAATATGGCCATCAGTTCTTCTAAAGTGTAAAAGAGGAAAGAGAGATGCTAAAAATAATATGGTCAAAATATGGCCATCAGTTCTTCTAAAGTGTAAAAGAGGAAAGAGAGATGCCAAAAATAATATGGTCAAAATATGGCCATCAGTTCTTCTAAAGTGTAAAAGAGGAAAGAGAGATGCCAAAAATAATATGGTCAAAATATGGCCATCAGTTCTTCTAAAGTGTAAAAGAGGAAAGAGAGATGCCAAAAACAATATGGTCAAAATATGGCCATCAGTTCTTCTAAAGTGTGAAGAGGAAAGAGAGATGCCAAAAATAATATGGTCAAAATATGGCCATCAGTTCTTCTAAAGTGTGAAGAGGAAAGAGAGATGCCAAAAATAATATGGTCAAAATATGGCCATCAGTTCTTCTAAAGTGTGAAGAGGAAAGAGAGATGCCAAAAATAATATGGTCAAAATATGGCCATCAGTTCTTCTAAAGTGTAAAAGAGGAAAGAGAGATGCCAAAAACAATATGGTCAAAATATGGCCATCAGTTCTTCTAAAGTGTAAAAGAGGAAAGAGAGATGCCAAAAACAATATGGTCAAAATATGGCCATCAGTTCTTCTAAAGTGTGAAGAGGAGAGAGAGATGCCAAAAATAATATGGTCAAAATATGGCCATCAGTTCTTCTAAAGTGTGAAGAGGAAAGAGAGATGCCAAAAATAATATGGTCAAAATATGGCCATCAGTTCTTCTAAAGTGTGAAGAGGAAAGAGAGATGCCAAAAACAATATGGTCAAAATATGGCCATCAGTTCTTCTAAAGTGTGAAGAGGAGAGAGAGATGCCAAAAATAATATGGTCAAAATATGGCCATCAGTTCTTCTAAAGTGTGAAGAGGAAAGAGAGATGCTAAAAATTGTCTAAAATGCAGACAGAATCCACAGGTGAAAGGCATGCTGTCCTTCATACTAGCTGCTTTAATTGTTGATGTCATTTTTGTTGTTGTTGTTGCTGATGTCTTCATGTTAAGACTAGCTTTCAACGGATATTTCTTTACTTATAAAAGAATTACTCTTTGTTTACTAGTCAGCTCTAAAAGTAATATATGACCAACTTCGGGTAATCAATGACCAACTTCGGGTAATCAATGTGCCATTTTAAAACTTTGACATTTTAGGAACCTATCCACTTTTTTTTCTACTTCAGGGAGTTCTTCACCTTACGAAGTTGCCACAAAAAATCATCCAAACTGACACATTTGAGGAGGAGCTGTCAGTCAAACTGCTGCTAAAAAAAAACAAAAAAAAAAAAGAAAAACAAAAAAAGAAAAGAAAAGAAAAGAAAACAGGAAGCAGATTTTATTACTTCGGCGGCCTTGACCTTTGTTTTTGTATTTCAAATAATAATTTTTTTCTATACTTTTACGGAAGTTGTGTCTTTTTTCCTCATCTTGTGAATAAAAATATCCATGAGAATTATTTCGAACTTTCTATCACTAATGAATAAAGCTACGCTTGTTTGTTTGGTGTTTTATATGTTTAGTTTTAGTGTAAAACAATGTAAGTTTGCATGGCTTTATACGTAAATATATGAAATAACTATAATAATAGTTTGCAAAATTAGGGGAATCAAAAGGAAATAATCAAATTAGGCAGTTTTGCCTTGCATCTATTACTGGTATTCTGCATTATATTTTTCTGTTAAGTGAATTATTTTTTTTGTGGTTTATTATTGTTTGAAAAATAAACAACAACCATAATTCATGATATGTTTTTAAACTTGACGCTGATGTTAGAAGAGTATAGAAGATCTAAAGAGTATTTTAGATAATTATAGTCTTTCTTCTTACCCTTCTCGGAATAGTCCACTACGCACACATACGCACACACGTACATCTGAAGAGTATTTTAGATAATTGTAGTCTTTCTTCTTACCCTTCTCGGAATATTCCACTACGCACACACACACACACATACACACGTACATTGTACTAATGCAGGAAGTGCTTGATATTTTTTTTATTTTCTCGATTACTCGTTCAAAGGCGAAAGCAGTTTTTTCACCTTTTTAACCTCAACTATAAAGCCGGTGCGATGTATTGGTTTCAAATGCACATTGAAGGCTGGTAATTTGACAATCAATTTCACAGGATGCGTCTTTAGCGAGGACCCAATATGCTCCAGTCATACCGTTAGAAAAGAAAAAAAAAACAATAGGAAATGCACACATACAATATAGAAGAAAAGAATAAAGAAACGAGGAGAGCTTAATTTTATTCCTTGCCATCAGTACAACCATGTGGCCTTGAGAAGGAATGCCTCTTTTATCTCCCAATATGGTACAGCGCCACATCGATGGCGGCTGAGTAAAGTATTCCATCCCCTCAGAAAAAAAGTCAAAATTCTTGGAACCAGATAACAGGAAATATTTTTAAAAAATGTAATGAGGAAACTCAAAGCTTCAAACTCTTTATTTGAGACAAATTCTTGATCTATCAGATATCACAAAAAATCGCACTCACGTAGTTAACTGTGACAAAATTTCTAATGATTTAAAATCTCATACACCAAATACTATTATTATCACTAGGCTACAACAGCTAAAGCTTCTAAACTCACTGCAACTGCAAATTCTAAACCATTTTTCCAATAGCATACGCTGCTATTCTTAGCCTAAAGTAATGATTAACGTCTACTGTTAGTCTTTTAAAGCTATTTCTTTCCTCTGGTGAAATGCTTAAATATTACATCCTACTATTTCTAGCACCAGCCACCGCATTGATTCACTTTATCGTCGTAAATCTCCTTTTTTCCTACATGTCCATAACTTTTTTTTCGAAACTCGCTTTTCTCTATATTCTCGGCATTGTCGTGTAGTTCTCCGATCTACTTCTTACTTTCTTCTTCTTCTTCTTCTTCTTCTTCTTCTTCTTCTTCTTCTTCTTCTTCTTCTTCTTCTTCTTCTTCTTCTTCTTCTTCTTCTTCTTCTTCTCCTTCGAGGCGATGCATTTGGTAATCACTTTAAGCAAGTAGTTCCTAATTACAGGTAGAGAGTAAGGAACGGGATTGAGAGCCGACTTCACGGGCATCACGAAAACCGCCATCCTTTCGGCTGAATTATGACGCATTGTTCTTGTTCTAATCCACGAAAACTAAAAGAAGACATAAATCTTATAGGAAGTCAATATTAGTTCGACTTTTACGGCTTTTTTTCCCAGAACTTCCTGCAAGATGGTGCAGATCAAACAATGTGTGGGCGCATTACAATTTATCTCCTATTTTTATTGGCTGTACACCCACGGTATAAACATGTATTTTAAACAGGATCATGACTTTTTTTTATTCGAGAACATGTCCACGAAATACATAAATAGACATAAATCCATCATAGTATATTGTTGTTTGACTTTTATGGTATTGTTTTCTAGACGTTTCTACAAGATGGTCTGGATAAAATGTTTTAGGACTGAAAGGTTTGAAAGATATATACCATTTTTAATGTGTGCACAGTAAAAGAATGAATAGCTGCTTTACACAAGATTATGACATTTTTATTCTTGAGAGAATGCACGGAAACTAAAACGAATGTAAATTTCTTAAAACGGCAAGGTTGTTTTGAGTTCTCCGGCTATGTATTCCACCAATTCCTTACAGATGGTGTAGATCTCTAAAGGGTAAAAACACAGTAGTCGCATTAATGTAACGAATAACAAACGGCGTGATATTTCAATATTCTTTCTCCTGAATTGGCTGCTAAAGTCCTGATTATATTTCAACACGTTCATAGTCCCTCTATAACTCAATGGCAGATTCAATATTACTACGAAGAGAGAAGCATTTATTACGCTTAAAGACCACAAGCCAAATTTAAGAAATAAACCGAGCTGCTGATTCATAAAACTTTTTAGACTAGAATTTAGTGAAAGAATTAATATTGCAGTGAAGAGAGAAGCATTTAGTATCCTTAAAGGCTACAAGCAACGATGCCACTAAAGAAAGAAAATTAATACACCGTGGGATGAAACAAACCACGCAACAAAAGACAGAAACAACAAGAAAAAAAAACAACAACAAGAAGAAACATAATCTGTTTCTACCAATATACAGAATAAATGTGACTACTAGGATCTGTTTAACATGTGCTTTGCAACAGACAACAAGATGCACGGAATAATAAACAAAAACGACATAAATCTAAGCTACAGTTGCATGCAGATCATGAAGCAGATAATCAACAATCATAACAAGAGAGCTCTCAATTCCAAAAATGTTAAAGAAAAACCAGAAAAACT
>JAWDGP010003233.1:10000-17500 GCA_033675545.1 Elysia crispata | reverse complement strand
GTGATAAGACTGAGCTCACTGTATACGATAATACACACACACACACACACACAAACACGAATACTTAGCTAGCTATCTTTTTCATGGTCTACTTCAGAGAATAATTATGTCTTATAACCAAACCCCCCCTATCGCTCTATCTCCCTCTCTTTGTCATTTTTTCTCTACTTCTTTTTCATTTTCCACTTCTCTCTTCATTCTCTCTCTCTCTGTCTCTCTCTTCCCTTCTAAAAGCAGGTATGATCATTACGTATTATTTTCGAATTTCATATTTCTAGTCTAAACCAATTTAATAGGCGTTAATAAAGCACATAACTACAAACCGTTATATAAGACAAATTTGAGAGAGAGACACAGAGAGAGAGAGAGAGAGAGAGAGAGAGAGAGACAGAGAGAGACAGAGAGAGAAAGAGACAGAGACAGAGACAGAGACAGAGAGACAGAGACAGAGAGAGAGAGAGAGAGAGAGAGACAGAGACAGAGAGAGAGACACAGAGAGAGAGAGAGAGAGAGAGAGAGAGAGAGAGAGAGAGAGACAGAGACAGAGACAGAGACAGAGACAGAGAGAGAGACAGAGACAGAGACAGAGACAGAGAGAGAGACAGAGAGAGAGAGACAGAGACAGAGAGAGAGAGAGAGAGAGACAGAGACAGAGACAGAGACAGAGACAGAGAGAGAGACAGAGACAGAGACAGAGAGAGAGAGACAGAGAGAGAGAGAGAGAGAGAGAGAGAGAGAGAGAGAGACAGAGACAGAGACAGAGACAGAGAGAGAGACAGAGAGAGAGAGACACACACACAGAGAGAGAGAGAGAGAGAGACAGAGAGACAGAGACAGAGACAGAGAGAGTAGGATCTAGGAAGGATATTAAGAGGAAGAGGAAGAGAGAGACAGAGAGACGGGCAGACAAACAGACAGAAACAAAAGTAGAGAAAGGGTGGACAAGACTATGAACAGGGAGGAGACGAAATACATTGCACACAATCCATTCCTGGGTGATAAAGTTAAAATATGAGACTCACTAACCTATTTTCTTAGAAAGCTTCCGAAGAATAAAAAAAAACAACTTGGAAACTACCGTGAGAAAAAGCGAAATTTCTTTCAATTCAGGGAACGCCCTGGCACTGCAAACACAAGCAGAATGTATTATTCGTAAGTTTGTAAAATACATTTAAGAGCTACATAAAAAATAATAAACCAAACAAAATCAAAACCACGTCAGTTTTTTTGAGTGCAGCAGCTGTGCTGTGAAATAATACGGTTTTTCATTTATAAGTTATGTTTTAAGTCATGGATTTCGAAATATTTAAAACGCGAGCTAAACTTTACTTACAATATTGATATTAGTACCATCATCAGTAGCACTATAATCATTTTAATTACTGTTTTATCGTTTTAATTGCTATTACTACTACGGCTACTACTACTACTACTACTACTACTACTACTACTACTACTACTACTACTACTACTACTACTACTACTACTACTACTACTGCTGCTGCTGCTGCTGCTGCTGCTGCTGCTACTACTACTACAATCACTACTACTGCTACTACTACAATCACTACCACTACTACTACTACTACTACTACTACTACTACTACTACTACTACTACTACTACTACTACTACTACTACTACTACTACTACTACTACTACTACTACTACTACTACTACTACTACTATTGATGCATACATAATGTTATCGTTCATCCTAGATGTTTGTGCGTCCAATGGCAAGTGTGGTGCTTCCTGATTCAATGGTTGTGCTGAGGTGTGATTAAGGCTGCAAGTCACCCAGGGAGGCTTAATACATTCGCCATGAAACTCTTTTTTAGTGGCGTATTGGTATAAGTTGTTCTCTTTGAGTGGCAAGGCGATGGGTGCCGAAGCATCGATAAATCGATGGTTCTAATCCCACCGATTCAAGCATTTTTGGTTATTTCGCTTAAAGCCTTATCCGGACCAATGCTGAGCACTACCTAAAATTCTAACTCTAATAATTCTTACTTACTTAGTTACTGCTACTACTACCTCTAAATGTTTGAAATACTATTTTAGTCAATTATTCAAATTTGAAAGTATCAACTTTTTCTCTCACTCATCTTCTCTCTCTCTTTTACTCTAGCTCGGTTTTCCTCCAAAGCGTAAATAATCATTATATCCTCTCTAAACCAATCTGTTTCTTTCCTTCTCTCTTTTAATCTTTCATTCATTCTTTGTCTCAGTACTTCTCCTCCCACCTCTCTGTCTGTCAAACACAGAGACTTGCCGACCTTCTATTATACATGCATTTGAGGACAACAGAGAGAAAAAAGACAAAAGCTGTTATGGCTTCTGGATTTAATTATTAAAAAGAATGATAATTGACCCATATAATGTCGGACATTTAAAGAGTGTAAGTTTATCTATAGTCGCTTGTTACTTGAGTTTATCAAATACCAGCCTACTATGACCACATTTTATAATACTTTACAGCGTGCATGATAGATCTCACATAACTTCATAATATACTCTTAAGATCAAGAAATCGGGAAAAATAGTTCTCTTTCTCAAAAATCAAATTACGGACCTCTTGCACCCCCCCCCCTCCCAAAAAAAAAAAAAAATCCCACCTCAATCAAACACATAAAAATTTCTCTCTGTTCTCAACTATTACATTTATCTCACAAGATAGCCATTGTGTTAAAGATGCTATCAAATATCGACATTGCATTACATGAAAAAGTAATTATTTTGTTAGCAAAATATTTACCTTCCAGAGCGAAGCCTCTTTGAAATAAAAATGTTTCCTCTTTTTTCATTTTATTATCTTACTTCTATCTATAACCCTATAAGAAACATTCTTGGAAATTCAAGTTGACCGGGTGGCATGCCGTATCAACTCCCTCTCTCTTTCCCCGTTCCCGTTACGTTCTTAGCTATAACGTCTTGTCCTACATGTCAAATAAGGAATTCATGCATAGAGCAGAGCTTGACCCAGGTCGACTAATCTTTAAAAGAAACCGCCGAGAGTGATCGTGTGCAGAAACTCTGAGTTTACCCATTCAACACGGTGTTTGAACTGCCAGAATCTGAGAATTGTTATTTATGAATTGAAGACGTCTCAACTTATTTGTTAATTTCTGTTGCTTTAACACAGAATTGAAAAGAAAATTACGATAATTTTCTCTCTAAAAGGTATCAAAATGAGGCATTGTGGCATTCTGGAGATATGGACATGTTTTCTTCTCCTCACTATTTCACTCTGTGACGGTAAAGAAAAAGAAATAGTAAATTTAGTGTTAGAAGTAGTTTTTGCAGTAGAAAGAGGTAGTAGTAGTAATAGTAGAATTAGCAGCAGCAGCAGCAGCAGCAGCAGTAGTAGTAGTAGTAGTAGTAGTAGTAGTAGTAGTAGTAGTAGTAGTAGTAGTAGTAGTAGTAGTAGTAGTAGTAGTTGTAGTAGTAGTAGTGGTAGTGGCAGTAGTAGAAGAAGTAATAGTATTATTGGTGGTGGTTGCTGTAGTAGTTATTTTAGTATGAGTAACTAAGGAAACATCATTATTCAATTTGCTTTACTGATATAATTATTTTTTCCCTTAATATAAGATTTGCTTAGTTTCTGTTACATCCTTTTTTTTTTAATTAGAAAAACACCACCGCCGTTTTTGTTTTTTTAATAAATGTTCACAAAAATTTTTTGCATGTTTCAACAGTTTGAACAATAAATGAATAAAAGTTTTTCTTTCATTAAAGTGTGCCGCATTAAAGTTACTTCGTTTCTTAAAACCAATCTAGTAATCTTAATATGCATATAAAATTTCAGGAAAACGAAACCAATTCCTCTCCGAGTTTAGATCACATATCTATTGCCCTAGTTTGGCATATAAATAATAGGTATCGAAATATGGTTTTAACAAGGTCATAAGCTATATTATTCATTAAGATCTGCAATGGAAAGCCATTTTTTCAGAATGTGTTCAGTCAGAAACTGATGAAGTCATCAATGGAGGTTTATGAAGTGATAAGTATATTAGTTCTGTATTAAAAGAAAAGAATTGTTTTAATGTGAAAATATGTATTGTTGTTACTATTGTTATTGATGTTGTTGTTGTTGTTGTTGTTGTTGTTGTTGTTGTTGTTGTTGTTGTTGTTGTTGATGTTGTTGTAGTTGTTATCATCATCATCATCATCATCATCATCATCATCATCATCATCATCATCATTATTATAATTGTTATTATTATTATTATTATTATTATTATTATTATTATTATTATTATTATTATTATTATTATTATTATTATTATTATTATTATCACTATCGTCTTCATCATCATTCACAACTTCTCTACTTTTCCATAATTATCTACCTAACTCTCTGAATGTGGTTAATGTTCTTCCATCTTTATATCAGGCTTAGAACTGGACCTGGACTTAGACGCCCCTGGCCATATCGGGTCACGTGCGGTTTGCGCCGTTTTGAGGTGTGTGGAAGACAGTGCTACCGCCTCCACGAGCGGCTCCAGACAGATACATAACAGCTCTTCTCATAAGAACATTACCAGATTAACCATACGCAAAAAATATCAAGTGACCCCACCCAGCAAGGACAGCGATGCGCAAGATCTGGAAGTTGAAGTGGCATTACTCTCGCGGGAACAGCCCAGACTCACCCGAGTGGCTAACGGCATCAAAATGGAGGGTGTTTTGGAGAGGCGACGAGCGGTTCTGACGCTGGAGATGGTGAAGTCAACCGACTGCCGTGCAGAATTTTCTTGTCAAGTTCGTAGTGTTGATGCTAATGGGGAAGAATCGGTGAGTCTAAGTCGTGTACGCCAAGGCAAAAGTCGGAGCCTGGGGATGGCTAATGATAGATTGATGTCACCAGTTTCTCTTCAAGTTCTTGACTTGGTTCATCAACTAGACACCAAGTTGACCCTGATGAGCAAATTTGTAGAAAGACTCGAGAGCAAAATGAACGCTCTTGAAAGCAATCTGAATATTAAACTGGCTCTGGTTGGTAAATCAACAGAACAGATACAATCTGAAACAGAAGCTTTGTCCGGACATGTTGTTTCTTTGCAAAACCGTTTAGAGGACAAGTTAGAAGATAGAGTTGAAGATAAAATAGCTCAGGTCCATGTGGCAGTATTGGCATTAACTAACAATGTAGAAACATACAGCAAAGACGTGAGTAAATCACTGAAAAAAAGTTTTACCACGCTTAGTCGGAATTTGAAAAATAACCAAGAAGCAACTTTAATAAACTTTAATTCTGCCTTGCAAAATATTCTTGAAATCCAAAACAACGCTACAGGCACTCTTGTTTCCTCAGCAAGGAATATGACACAAACTCAAACTATGCTTCAGAATGAAATTCTAAAAAATGTAGAGCAGGCTGTTGATAAGCTATCACAAAATAAAACAAATATGAGTAAAATTGTGACAGAGGAATTTGCCTCCCTAGCGCAGGACCTTCTGGACAATTTACAACATCTTGCTGCAGATGTCAACAGGAGTGCTATAGATCACCACACATTGGCTCGCGACTTCTTTGACCAATCCACCGTTACAGCAGTAGTTAAAGACCTTTTTGTTCCAAAACGTTGTACAAGTGTGGTGGCCGCGGTCTCTATTCGAGAATCCTACCCATATCCACTTATCCAACCCAGAGATGACAGCATCGCCAAACTCCCTTTCCTGTGCGACACGGTGACAGACGGAGGTGGATGGATAGTTATCCAGCGCCGATCCAAAGGGGACGTCGACTTTTTCCGCGGGTGGGAGGACTACAAAAATGGTTTCGGTCACTTGACTGGAGATTTCTGGCTTGGAAACGAAAAGATCCATAAGATCACCACTAGCGGCCCATACGAGCTAAGAGTGGAGCTTGTCTACAAACGGAAGTCGGTATATGCGCAGTACGGTCGTTTCTCCATAGGCGATGAGAGGAGCGGCTACGCCCTGACTGTAGGGGACTATAGAGGAACAGCTGGAGACTCCTTGTGGAGAAATAATGGTAGAAAATTCAGCACGCGTGACAGAGATAATGATGTAAGTAATAGCCATTGCGCAAAAAAACATCGAGGCGCTTGGTGGTATTGGAATTGTACGTATTCAAGTCTAAATGGTAAATGGCAAGGATCAGCTGATGAGGGCCCTTTCTGGCGGGAATTGTCGGATCATGATTCTGTGTCTTTCACAGAAATGAAAATTAGGCATTTGTAAGAGATTGCTAACTTCTCAATATTATAAGAAAAAGAAAAGGAAAGGGAAAAAAAAAAATTTAAATGATAGAACTCGGGAACTTCAATGTCTTGTTGTCTTTGATGCCATATACCAAGGAGTAGAATACTTGAAGAAAAAAAATATGCAAATCACGACCGTGCTTGTTGAAATCAGAATTTGAATAAGTGCTTTGCTTGTACTCAAATCACTTTATAGTTTCCAGCGAATTATTTCAACATCGCAAAGTTGGAGGAAACAGATGGAAATTATCACTCAAAAGATTTAGCATAGTGGACTTGCATATTAATCTTCGTGTTTACATTTATAATGAATAGAATTTTAAGAATCAAGTAACCATTGATCCCTTACACATATGTTCGAAATTACGTTTAACTTTTAAGAATTATTGTTTTGGTAATAAAGTATTGAATTACATGGTCCTTTGTCTGATATGGTTTAACCACTGTAATTAAAAAGTGCTATGACATAACGAAGGCCCTTCCTGTCAGAAGTGGCAAGATAAAGCAGACGGAAAAAAAATTTTTTTTGACTGAGATATCGTACACAAGACTAAGTTGTGTGCTGTTACTACAAGGTTCTTTTTTTTAAGGAAATCATTGTACAAACATTACCTTCTACTTCAAGCCTTGTCCTCGTTTGCAACCGGAAGGAAAAAAAAAGATAATAATAATAATAGAGAGAGAGAGAGAGAGAGAGAGAGAGAGAGAGAGAGAGAGAGAGAGAGAGAGAGAGAGAAGAGAGAGATACAGACAGACAGACAGATAGACAGACGCAAAGAATTATAGTTAACCCTAGCATGAGAGGCCAGTGCTGTTTATACCCGAGAATTGGCCATCAAATCATATTCTTAAGAACACACTTCTTGTTTAGTCTCAAGACCAAACTCAGATTGATTTGCAGAATTATACTCACAGAACCAATGTGACGTGAGATGCAAGAACTGAGCATCCTAGATGAACTAATCTAACAGTAAGGCTAAGCACTTTCGCATTTCTTAATACACTCCGACAAAGGATCTTAAAATATGATTCATTTTAAAGGAATAAATGTGGCAACATTTTGGGAAATTTTTGTAAGGAACCCATCGACAAGATCACTTTAAACGGTTATTTCTATCTTGCGACACGATCCAGAGGCTTGATATGGGTCAGAGTTTGAGGACTGGGAACGTCCTTTCAACTCCATCATGGCGCAGAGTCTAGTTTGCGGCAAGGGGACAGAGAATGAGACAGAGAAAATATCACTAGATGAATAGAAATGGTTGATT
>JAWDGP010003233.1:0-7500 GCA_033675545.1 Elysia crispata | reverse complement strand
TACGCATTTTTTTATATTAAGCAAAGATTACTAATAACACTGTCATAGAATAGGAAAATGGTAACACGTTTGTTGACGAATGCAGTAAAATCTTAAATTGGTGAACATTTTTCAATTTACTTACTTGTTGCCAGTAAAGAGAATTAAGGTGGAATTTAGGAGAGAAAGAAAGAGGAGAAGAGGGATATATATATATATATATATATATATATATATATATATATATAGAGAGAGAGAGAGAGAGAGAGAGAGAGAGAGAGAGAGAGGGAGAGAAACAAAGATAGAGAGAGGCAGGGACAGCAGACAGACAGAGAGATAAACAAATGCGACACAAATATAGAAAGAGTTATAGCAAAAAACAAAGAGATAAATAAACAGAGAGTGCAAGATTGAAAATATGATCAAGATAGAAACCAGGAACTTTAATGCGAAGCCACGGAGAGAAGAGTCTGGAATATAAAGGAGCAAAATTGAGAAATAATGGTCCAAAGATTGTATGCAGGTAAAAAAAAATTAAGAAATGATTAATTAAAGAAAAGATTGTTAGACGATTTAATGAAATTATAGATAGATTGTTTGTAAAATAAAATAGATACATAGATAAGTATGAAGATGGATAGGTGGATAGATATATAAAAGATCTATAGATAAACTGAAAGATATAGTGTAGAAAGAAAATAGTTCAAAGGGAATACACGTTATTCACTAAATGCTCTGCTTCGACATAAAAAGCCGAGTTTAGCTTCAATAACAAAGTCATTAACTTTCTTATTCCTGATACGCTGTAATAAAGATGCATCAATCAATTCTGGTTTCTGTAGGCTTACTGGGAATTAGAAACATAAATATTCTGAACAACAATAAGACCTTTGAAATTTTAAAATCCTAAAACGAAAACATTGGTACTAATATTCAAAGAATCAAACAAAAACTGTTTACGGTTCAATAAAAAGATCTAAATCCAAGGCCGTTCAACGTCCAAAAGTTCCTCAAGAGGCAAAGAAATCGAAAAAAAAAATGAACAAAACTACAGAAAAATACACAGAAAGCTTAACACCAACACACAATAAAACTTTCTATCCTGGCGTCCTCTGCCTGTAATTAAAACGGTCGCTAACTATAATGTGCGATTCCATATCCTTCAAAAGCTTCATTTCAAACGGAAGCAACTAAATTATTCAAGTACCTGGGGAACTGTAATTAATATTTTTGAAAAGACAAAAAGAAAACACGCATTTAGATTCACACATGAATATTTCCCTATCTCGATGTTCTCATGCGTATTCGAATATTGCTCCGTTCAACACTAATGGTCAATAATCGATCTTTATTTATAGGTTATACGCCTTTGAAGGAAGCTGGAATCGATACGATCTGAAAATAAAACTAGCTTTGTGAACTGCTCCTGACGACCATTAGCTTCCGGGTAGAACAATGTTTTCTTATGCATTAAACAGAGATGGCGGCAGTACTGTAGAATGAAGCCTAGTTCTGAGCTAGTGACGGTTTCTTCGCTTCATTAAGCTAGAAGAAGGGGATCAGTGATCGAGAAACAAGGGGAGATAAATTTTTTTTTTATAATAGAGATAGGGGAAGAAGTAATAAAGAATAGATATTCAAGACAAAGGACACGAGCAGAAAAGAGTTAAAATTATAAGAGAGAGAGAGAGAGAGAGAGAGAGAGAGAGAGAGAGAGAGAGAGAGAGAGAGAGACTGAGAGATGAAGAAACGTATAGAGATTATAGAAGGAGAGATAGAAAGATGAAAATGAAAAACGAATGAATAGATGTTTTTAACAAAAAGATATATAACCACAGGAAACTAGTGACAGACACACAAACAGACAGACCCATAAAGACATAGAGACATGGAGAGATACTGTTGATCGGGGAAATAATAGTTTGACAGATACACAATAAGATAATAAATATAGAGATATATAGAGAGACAAAAGACACAAAAAGTACATAAAGTTTGTTAAGGAAATGTTTGGAAAATAAAATAATATTTCAATTTATTAACACACATAACAAAGAAAGGGAGGGTAATGTAACAGATTCTTAAATTCCCTCAGTAGTTACACTATCTTTTTGAACACATTCTTTTTCTACTGTAGTGTCCGATGTAAGCACAGAATAATTTTGCATGACAATTCAAATTCATATAACACTTAGTGGTTTGGGTCTCGCAGGCTATTTCAAAATATTTCAATAGAATTTTGATTTTTTTTCAAAGTTGATTGCCTCAACCACGTATTCAACAACATCCAAGTTTTGATAAAATCCATGTTTTAATAACTCCACGTTTTTTCTTCGGCAAAAAGACTTTGTTGGAGAAATAAACGTAACTAGATCTAGTCAAGCTTATATTCGGTAAAAATTATCTCAATTATTATAGCATGGGAAATGTAATTGAACAAAGAGTTCGGCTGATTAACAATGCTGTCCTTCTGCTAGGACATGGAGAAATAAAGTTTAAAGAACAAAAAATATTTTCACAATCATCGCCAAATTCTTCCAAAGCACAGCTTAAAGGCCAGCATAATAAAGTGGTTAATGCAATAGGAGAAAATAGGAGAGATTCTAAGATTATTTGATACTTTGCATGTATTATTCAATACCTCTATGTTAAACAAACTTCATGACTTAAATCAGCCAGCATAACTCTTTGTAAGATCTCTTCGAGTGGCTGATCTGACCAAATCTTCTATACAATGCTAACTTTATTTCGTAAGTTTAGAACAGCGCAACATTTAGGATACTTTAGATTATCTTAATCATGCCTTACTTGGCATACACTTAATCTTAAGCCATCGCATAACAATTGACATATTGAGCCTAATCTTTTATTTTACATTAGTTTTTCTCTTGTATAATAACCGAATAACTTAACTCTGTTGAACAACAGAGTGCGCCCCCATCTCAGAACAACTTTACGCTCCAGCTAGCACATTACAGTACCAGAGACTATACAACAGTCGACCAGTAACAACAGGCGCCTTTGACCACTCCTTCACTCAAACTTTCCTGCCCTTTCCCTAGGAGAAGCCGCTACTACAATCAAATAATGACGTCGTTTAAATCAATAAAGTCTTTGTTCGACTTTAGATCTAAATTTCCTTTCGGTTCAGCAAGAGACAAGAACGGTTTACTACGGTGCACCATCTCTTCCCAGGATGTCTTAAGGTTCATTGAAAGGAGCTGATATCAATACTCTTACACTCACTTGCTCTCTCTCTCGGCTTAATCCTCCAAAGGAAAGTTATCGGGCGCACCACAATTAAGAAAGCATTGAGGCGTATTTCACAATGATGGAAGGAGTTCACACTGGCACACCTCTTGTAACAAGGTAGAGGAAGCTGATTAGAACATGACGTCTGAATATGTTGTCGTAATCCTGTTTTTTTGGTTTTTTTTTTAAGACAAGTGTCTTATTAATGGATTAAAAGTTCACATCTGTTTCGCCATCGCCAGGCTATTTAGCATGTCAGCTCCCACTAAACAATTTTAAACGTTTTGTTAAGTTTAATTTTTTTTATATTTTTTCCACTTTTCAGACAAATGTAATTTTATTTGAGCACCCCAAATTCTTTCTTATGAATAAATATTAAATTGATGTATGTGGGTTTATATATATATATGCATATAAATAGACAATATAATTTTTTTTTCAGGAGAACTGTATGCAATCTATTATGCACGTCATGCTAAATTTTAGATGAATATATTGAGTTTTTTCAACAAAAAAGTGTACTCCTTTTTGCATAAATAGTATTAAAAGCAGAAACCTGATATTCCCAACAACAACAACAATAACAACAACAACAACAACAACAACAACAAATACTTGAAGAACGAATTTTAAACAGGTATCCTGCGTCATTGCAGCTTTAAGTAAGATTGGTTAGACATGGATTTTGAAAAAAAATCATGTCAGCCAAATATTTCACAATAACGTGTTTTTTCAACTTCAACAAAACTTTTCTAATCTTAAAAAAATAATTGTCCTGAAAGTGACTTGGGGATTTTTTTAAAAGCAACTTAAAAAGTAGCTTGTAATTATGAAGTTTGTACAAAGCATTACTCCCTCTGAAATAGTCTGATGCGATTTCATCAAAGTAACATTCAACATGATTAGCAGTGATATTTTATCTACTTTAAATTCATTATGGTAGAGAATGATACAAATTAATATAAGGAGAAATTAAACGACGACAGGTGAGGAAGTATTATCAAATCACCTAATCTACAACTTCTTTCAAAGCTGCAAAAATAGATCATAGTCAATATTCAAAGTTCCATGGTAAGGCATTTTTTTCTTCAATCCTTATTATTTTTGTATAATTATGAAAAGTGGATAATGACGATAAAAGAGTTTTCCATAACTGAAATCTCTTAATTTATTTTTTGATGATACAAAAGAATCGAAAAAAATACGAGAGACTTGATAGTGTGCTTTAACTGAATTTGTGTCAGCTGTTTTCTTGTGATCTCAAAACATATTTACTAAACATATTTGAACGACTGCTGAATTTAAAGAAACAAAACTGGATATCAACTTAAAAAAGAACAAGAACAAAAACAACAAAAAAAACCAAACAAAATAAAATACCTCCATCTTCCACAAATTTATCCCCCAAATATTTGAACCTAAGAGATTCCCAACAGGACAATAAAACAGTCGAACAAAGCAATGCCATTAGAGACTCTGACAAAACATGAGAGAGGCTGGCGACAGAAGCGGCTAAATGTTCCGGTGATTAAGTGATTGGGGGACGAGGTAGGAGGTGAAGGGCAGCCTCATATCCCACATGAATAATTGTTTTAAAAAATCGGTTTATATTATTGTTCTTTGTTTTCTTCAAAGAGTTTTTTTCTTTCTAACTGATAGATGGACGAAAATAAACAGCGTTCAAATAGTATCCTAGGCTTCTAAAAAAATCATTGATATATATATATATATATATATATATATATATATATATATATATATAGATATAGATATATAGATAGATAGATAGATAGATAGATAAATATATCATATCATATCATATGTATATATATATATAAAAAATTATGTACACACACCCATAAATATGTATATATATGTATATATATTTATATATATATATATATATATATATATATATATATATATATATATATAGCTTGAAGATAAGTTGGAATAATTGATAAGAGTGCTCAACTGTGGAAGGTTTTCATAGGTATAAAAGATCTTACCTTAAATTCGCTTCAAACACCAGTGTTGTATGAAGAGAATTTAAGGTAAGATTTTCTATATCTATATCTATAATATTATCTATCTATCTATCTATCTATCTAGATATAGAAGATCTTACCTTAAATTATTCCAACTTATTTTGCTCGTCTGATGCCCATCTATCTATCCATCTATTCATTCATTTGATCTATCTGCCTATCTTTCTATCTATCTATGTTCATTTATTTCTATCTATCTATCTATCTATCTATCTATCTATCTATCTATCTATCTATATATATATCTATCTATCTATCTATCTATCTATCTATCTATATATATATATATATATATATATATATATATATATATATATATATTATTTTCAATGTTCTATTTTTCTTCAAATAAAAGAAAAAGAAAGTAAAAAGCGTCTAAATAATTTCCTAAGATCCTGCGATGTGCCATATCTCTCTTTGCTAAACAAATAGGATTTATATACTTCCAACTAATTGGTATGTTGACCAGTTTGTAAAAGTATGTAGCGAGTCAAAGTGGTTTTCATATTATTGTTTTCTTTGTCTATATGGAAAATATTTAAAGCAAATGGGATTTTTACCTACTTAGCAACTATTTGAAATGCTTTAACCTGAACACCATTTAAATATTCTGCATGCAGTTAAAAAAGTTTTGTCCAGCCGTAATATCAGTTTCTGCTGTGCCTATTCCTTGTCTCCTGACTACCAAAAAGTTCACGAAATTTCGTTCTGTGTAACGGCTAACGTGTTAGAGAGTTTTATCTAAAAATAGAGACGGCTCTCAAAAGTTAGCGATCCACCCCATAGTTTCATGATATAATTCATCAATAAGTCTACCCTTTTAAAGTGGAAAACGGTATCATCCTTCAAAAAAATACCTGATCTTTAATACTCACAGTCAGACTTGACGCCATGATAAAATAAATCTTTTCAAACGATCGCTTTAAAAAACAAAACAAAACAAAAGAGAACAAAAATATTAGGACTCTTGCCTTGAAGAATGCCATGTTAGGTCAATTATCATAAGGCTTAATAGAAGGGACCTAGACTAAACGCTGCACATTATTTTCTTTAATAAAACAAGTTCAAACATGCCTACGTCCTTTAATGAACCTTTCTTAGTATTTCAGGACTGAACATGAAGTAAAAAAATCTTTATGAAAGTACTCATTGTATAGTGCTATAAAATGAAAAAAAAAAACTTTGATCGAAGAATGTAGGGAAAAAAAATCAGTGTGCTACTGGAAGGTCTGTTTGTGTGTGCGTGCATGTGTTAAGCGGGATGTGGCCTGGATGTGGCCAGGCACCATAGATTTATAAGTCTTAAAAAAAAAAAATATGGAATAGCTGAGCCATCACATCAATGCACTTAAGCTAGTGAATAACAATGCAAATGATGCTCTGACACCTATTTAAGTATGGATTAGTGAGTTAAGAGAGTGGTCGAGGCCCTTGAGTTCAAAGTTAGAGATGAATACTATGTAATATAAAAAAAAATGGGAAGAGAGATAAGGGAGAGGGAGGGAGGGAGGGAGAGAGACAGTCAAAGACAGACAAACAGAGAGGGAGGAAGAAGAGATAAATGAGACAGAGAGTCGGACACATGGACAAAGAAACAGGGAGATAGAGAAGAGAGGAGAGAGAGAGAGATAGAGAATGCAGGAGAGAGGGAGAGAGAGAGAGTCAAAGACAGAGAAACAGAGAGAGAAAGGAAGAGATAAATCAGACAGAGAGTCGGACACATGGACAAAGAAACAGAGAGATAGAGAAGAGAGGAGAGAGGGAGAAAGATAGAGAAGACAGGAGAGAGGGAGTCAAAGACAGAGAAACAGAGAGAGAAAGGAAGAGATAAATCAGACAGAGAGTCGGACACATGGACAAAAAACAGAGAGATAGAGAAGAGAGGAGAGAGGGAGAGAGATAGAGAAGACAGGAGAGAGGGAGAGCGATAGAGAAGAGAGGAGAGAGGGAGAGAGATGGAGAAGAGAGGAGAGAGATAGAGAAGAGAGGAGAGAGGGAGAGAGATAGAGAAGAGAGGAGAGAGTGAGAGAGATAGAGAAGAGAGGAGAGAGGGAGAGATATAGAGAAGAGAGGAGAGAGAGAGAGAGAGATAGGAGAGAAAGAGACTAGAGAGGGAGAGATATAGAGAAGAGAGAGAGAGGGAGAGGGAGAGAGATAGAGAAAAGAGGAGAGGGAGAGACAGAGAAGACAGGGAGAGAGGGAGAGAGATAGAGAAGAGAGG
>JAWDGP010003231.1:0-23136 GCA_033675545.1 Elysia crispata | reverse complement strand
AAAGGAAGAGAGAGAGACAGAGAGAGAGAGAGAGAGAGAGAGAGAGAGAGAGAGAGAGAGAGAGAGAGAGGGGGGAGAGAGAAATCTACACCCACGCGTACACGCAAAGATACCCTGTAAAAAGAATGACAAGAGAAAAAGAGAGAGAGTTAGAGAAACAGAGTGAAGAGAGAGAAGAGAAAGTGAGCGGAGAGTCAGAGACAGGGACAGAGAGAGAGAGAGAGAGAGAGAGAGAGAGAGAGAGAGAGAAGAGAGAGAGAAGAAGAAGAAGAAGAGAAGACACACACACACACGTGCACGCAGAGAGATACCCTGTAAAGGAAGAAAGTGTGACAGAGAGAAAAGAGAGAGAGAGAGAGAGAGAGAGAGAGAGAGAGAGAGAGAGAGAACTCAGAGACACACACACGTGCATGCAGAGAGATGCCTTGTAAAGGAAGAAAGGGAGAGAGAGAGAGAGAGAGAGAGAGGAGAGAGAGAGGGGGGGGGGGGAAGGGCTTTTGAGTTCGAATAATGAGGTAATTTATTGCTTCATAATATTTCTCTCTCTCTCCATCTCTCTGCATGCACGTGTGTGTCTCTGAGCTCTCTCCTCTCTCTCTCTCTCTCCCTCTCTCTCTCTCTCTCTCTCTCTCTCTCTTTCCCTCCCTCCCTCTGTCTCTCTCTCTCCCCATACTCCGGAAATTTCTTCTTTTAATATTGAACTCTGTCCTCTTGCCGCTATTTCTTCGCTTGCAACCTCTCATACTGTAGACAAAAGAGTACAGAATGGTACTGGAGAACCAGCGTGGCAGAACGAGTTAGCGGTACCCTGGTGCCGGGTACGATTCGCTTTCCCAAAGAACAACCTTCTGTCTAAATCATTCTAACCGACATAACCGTTACACGGGCTGTCAGAAAAAGTTTTGTAACGCGAGTTTTCCCTTTCCATCAAGTAAACTCGTCTTCGACATCTATGGTGTCAGAGCTAGCCTCGCGGTTTCGTGCGCGGAGATGCTACCATTCGCGCGATACATTACGACCTGGGCGGGTACGCTCGGTCTAAGTTAAAACAAAAGCTTTGCCATCAGTGCCAGTGAAAGTCGCGCGAAGCAGGTTGTGCGAACACCTCAGTTACGCCGATGTATGTCAGTGTGGGGCGATATCACGAAAGTTTAAGATATTGTCTACAGTGTTATAATTGTTTGACCTCATGTCATGTCAATAAAGCAGAGTTGCACTTTTCAAGATACAAAGCCCAAAGGGGTGCTATGTTTAGTGAGTGCTTTGTGTAAATGTAATTCTTGTGTTCTTAAGAGTTAGACTTTCTGATGTCACCGGCCAGGAATTATTTGAAGAACTTACACAACGCTCTAAGATTCTAGTATAATTTCGTGTAATTCCATATCGACTTTTAGTGTCCGTTGTGAGAACTTTCCTCAGATACTTCCAGTGAGTGTAGCGTTCTATTTTTCAGTCTGTTCCTTCCATTACAGTTTGTTTCCATACAAGAATTGCACCCCTATTTGTGCATAAATTATGTTGTTTGATAGAATCTAAGATGTGTAACTGCAGGTAACAGATACTACCTTAACGTCACTTAAATTTGATGACGATTTAGACTACTTGATCGCTTAGGTCTTACTCACCCTCTTTCACTGCACTCAGTCTCTACTAAATGCTCCTGGTATCTCCCATCTGGCATCCGGCCCCATAGCCGCGACGTTTTGAGCAGTTGTAAACTTAAATCCAAAGAAGGCGGACAAGAAATTTTACATAACAAACTAAATAGGGCCTGATAATCGTCACACGAACCCAAAATGATGGCAAACAGGCTAACTAGAAAACTGGATGTTTCAGCAAACACAGGTAAGAGAACATTTTAACCATGTATGTGCTGCTTTTATGATCAGAATCTCAACATGTGGAACACAAGAAGCTGAGGGTCCGCCAATTGTTTCAATGAAGCTGGTGACGCCAGCAAAGTTCGACCAAGCTCAACACAAGTATGGCAGTCTCTATTTTTCTATTTGCTGTTTTTGTTTTTTTTTTTCTTTTTAGTACAATTCAATTCAATCCGGTTATAGCAGATAATGATATGTGTAAAAATATGTGCTAGAATAAGTAAATGCTACTAAAAGCAAACAAATATAGCATAACATTAATTTATAACAGAACGAAAAATAAGACAACATGGAAATAATAAAAAAACCCACCACTTTTACAATAATCTTTCTCTTGTCTCTCGCTTCTCTGTCACAAGATAAATTCTCTTGAACCGTCGTTTCTGTAACATAATGAATTTATGAGACAATGTCAAAAGAATGAATACTGTTGCAAGTTTCCTAGCCACTTTTTCTCTTTTTGCCATGGACAAAAAAAGACGTACCACATGGATATTCATTCTGGCTTCATACAAGTATTATGAAAATATCACCTCAGTCTTTAATGTCATACTTTTCTTTACATCCGGGTACGGAATCTTGAAACCAATCTTCTATAGTTCAGCTCCTCCCCAACCAAATCTTGTCACGCGCATGCGTTACTCTAAGGCTCTCCAATACGTGAATTTTAAACTCATCGCCTTCTTCATTGTCCAGTGTTTAGACGGATCTTTTCCGCGATTGAAATCCAGTTGCCTTCAACACAGGATACTTCAAAGTCGGGACCACTTTTATACGCAAACTTTTCTTTTTTTTCTTTTTTTTTATTTCAGTAGTCATACTTGTGTCGCATGCATTATAGAACAATCGCTGATACGTTTAATATATTGACTTGATAGCTTCTTACCGCACGTAAATATAGTATTATCGGAATCCACGTAATACATGCATGTATACATGCATCTATACTCGTAGCAACACATACGGAAAATAAATCTGACGAAAAGGAAATCACTGCTACACCTTGAGTTCAATCTGTCTCGGAGTCCTACACGAGGATGCCTGGTTCCTAGTCTGAGGTCACGTGTCCTGTTGCTCTCTTTCCAACACAAGTCCAGACCATCTCTGTGCAGCGTGATGGCGGAGAGTGGACACTCCTTGCATTGGGTCATCGCCACGCTCCTGATGTTGACCACTCCAGAGCCGGGCCATGCCGGGACGTATGACGAGGCCACTTCTCTGATGGACAAGCTCATCTACCGGTCGGGCTACAAGCCCCAGGTGAGGCCGCTGCTCAATCAGAGCGATGTCCTCAGGATTGGCGTCAGCTTCGAACTGGTCTCCGTCATAGAGGTGAACGACGTGTTTCAGAGCTTCACCTGCAACGGCTTCATCGGTTTTCGCTGGTATGACCAGGTGAGGACACAAGAGGGAGGAGAGGAGGAGAGAGAGAAAGAAACTTAAGGATATTAGTAGGAAGAGGTCGGTAAGAAGGCGTGAAAAGGAGATAAAGTGAGCGAATAGGGAGCTAGAAAAAGTTGAGTCCGCGAATAACTATGAAAGAGGTATACAAAGAAAGAGTAAGAGAGAGAGAGAGAGAGAGAGAGAGAGAGAGAGAGAGAGAGAGAGAGAGAGAGAGAGAGAGAGAGAGAGAGAGAGAGAGAGAGAGAGAGAGAGAGTTAGAGAGATGGATTCAGTGTTTTTTACTCCTTTATAAATAAACCTGATATTTATAGTTTAAAAGACTCTGGCCAATCGTTAAAGGAGACAGAAGATAACACGTAGTGTTAGTAAGATATTTTCAACTTGTCATTTTCGTTTCAAGCAAAAAATTCTATAAGCGGAATCATCATTATCAACACCATCCTTGCAGTAGGCGTCATCGCCACTTTCATTGATTTCAGCATCAATCCAATATTGTTTTCATCTAGACTAAATTCGCCATCACATTTTTTTTTCATCACCATCAAAAACATCACCATTCATCATCATTATCATCATCATTATCATCTTCACGACAACCACCACTACCACAATCACCATCACCATCATCACCATCATCATTATTATCATCATTACCACCACCACCATCATCATCATCACCGTCATCATTATCATCATTATTCTCATCACCATCAACTTCAGAGTATACCATTTATTACCACGTTTATTTTTCTATTGAAGAATGCACAACACATTGCAGCATTTTTTTCATGTTTGTACAACACAATTATTGACATTTAGGGGACATGGTCAATTCCCTTTCAAGTGATAAATGGATTCATCTCAGAGCGAGACACGAAACTGAACTAACAACACCGATGAAATCAGATCTTTCCCTTCATCTACATTCACACCCTACCCACCCCATTCCCACCACACACACATCAAACAAAAATTTACTTTGGATGTTGAGATGAGCATAATTGATTGATTCTGTACAAAGATTTAGGTGCATTACTACAGGCCGACAGCTCTGCATGCATATCGAGGAATATTAAACCTAGCCCGTGGACCTAGGACTCGGCCTCAAAGCCCTATTCAGTCCTGTTTATTTCTCTGCTTTATCTCGTTACTAAAGCTATGATTACACCATGCAATTTGCAGCTAGCAACACCATTCTATATAATGCTCTGACTTAAGAAGGAAGCAAGCATGCTGCTTCCTATGAAAGAAGCGAATCTTTCTATTTTATTCTGCTTTTCACAGATCGCAAGCAACACCAATTGCTTTTGACGCCAGAGCATTTTGTAGGATGGTGTTTGTTACGTGCAAATTGCTCGGTGTAAGCTAAACCTAAGCCCCAAACTGCTTGTCTAGGAAACTTTACAGAACAAGAAGTAAAACCTTTCTATAGAAGGAGGCCATTAAAATAAATAAATAAATAAATAAATAAATAAATAAATAAATAAATAAATAAAAGGCTAGATTATATGCCAAATGCTTGAGAAGAAATTAAAACATTTAATGACATATATTTTTTTTTAAACTCATGCAACAAAATTATTTTAATATTTGCGAAATAAGCCCGAAACCGAAACACCGCTTTGAAATAACCGGATTAGATTTAGATTAGACCTTTAGCTTCACCATAATTATGTGAAACAGCGATTTGAAAGAAACAAAACACTTTTGTTAGAGTGGGTATTTGATTCACAGCACTTAGAGCAGACGCAGGACAGTACTGAGACGTTCATTGTAGGGCGTTAGATTTTCTTCTCTTACATTAATTCCTCCATCGATTTATAGTATGATGGGTCGGCACCCATCGCCTTGCCACTCAAAGAGAACATAGCTTACCAATCACGATTGCGAGTCACTCAGGGAGGCTCAATAACCTTTGCTGTGAACCTCTCTTTTTAGGGAGCGCAATGGCGTATTGGTGTAAGCTATGTTCTCTTTGACTTGAGTAGCAAGGCGATGGGTGCCGAAGCATCTATAAATCGATAGTTCTAATGCCACTATGGCAAGTATTTTCCGGCCATTTTCACATAAAGCCTTATCCTAACCACTGCTGGCGGTCCCTAAAACTCTACGTCAATATAGTTCTTAACTATAATTAACCCAGTGGTCTGTCTCCCCAAGATCTAAGTTAGTAGTAGGTCTAGTAGAAAAGAAGCAGCAGCAGCAGTAGCAGTAGCAGCAGCAGCAGCAGCAGTAGTAGTAGTAGTAGTAGTAGTAGTAGTAGTAGTAGTAGTAGTAGTAGTAGTAGTAGTAGTAGGGGAAGTTCTGTTGACCATCTACCCATATCAACGGCATGAGACAGCAGAAATGACACAATTATCACGTTGCTAAGATGATTAAACCAGTTCCTGACCAACAGGATAGAAGATTTACAATGTATAACCCAATATTTGTCATCGTGCCAACCACGAGGCGTCCAAACAAAAACAGGAGCTGTCAAAGAGAAAAGGTCACCGGGCAAGTTGAAGGCGATAATCTATTAAATAAATCCAGCCGGATCAGCCCTGCCCAGCCTTGAATTGTGAAACTCCTATCATTGATGGTGATTTATTGACATATCAATGGAAATATAGAACTCTCAGGGTACACTTTTCTAAAACCAGAGTGGTCGGGGCTGTCCATATGAAATTACAACTGTTGCTTTGAATCGATGGAATATTGAATTTCACTTCTTTTCTTATTTTCTGAGGTTGATATTTGACTGCAAACAGTTGTACGGGCCTGGCCACAAGTTTCAAGTCAGGAAAAAAGGAGCAACATGATAAACGTTAAATACGTTTCATTCTTCTTCTTCTTCTTCTTCTTCTTCTTCTTCTTCTTCTTCTTCTTCTTCTTCTTCTTCTTCTTCTTCTTCTTCTTCTTCCTGCTACAATGTTATGACATATCATAGCAAACCATTTAACGCGCTAACCATTCATCAACAATTTTTTTAAGGTTTTCACATAAAGCTCTAGTAACCTTACTTGTTTTGATTTCTTGTTTATGCTTAATACACTAAATCTTCATCATGGACGATATATTACCCACCAATGAAACCGAGCCGCATCGATTTTCTAGTCCGATAATGGGGGAATCATCGCTTCACTCCGAAACTGAGCCTGATTACAGATAGCAATGTTCGGTCCAAAACCAACATGTGCACGTAGAAGTTCGAGAGGTTTTTCCCCCGCTTATCTCTGGCGTCGCCGCTAATGCATTAGTTTTCTCCTGTTGACTGAAGTAGCTGTTTAAACAAAACTACAATGATCGTTAACGATTACCAAAAGTGAAATTTTGTTTGAAAGACAATCCATACCCGCATTAGCCATACTTTTGCAGGTTTTAACCCTAGTCCTGCGCACCCATTATATTTAATGCTTTGCCCTGACGATAATGGGTGCTTCTCTCAGCCACGGTACAGATCCTTAGGTTCTCTTCTATCAAGGGATAAAAACAGCGGTTGAGTATAAGCGACCAATACCGTTGATACTATTTGAACTAATTGTATCCACTTCTGTTGCTTTAATTCTTTTTTATGCAGTATACAGAGGATAAAAAATAGGAAACATTAAAATACTGTCCTATGAACTTAGATTTAACATTAAAAAAAAAAGTAAATATAAACCCATTTAATTTTGAACTTAAAATTTGCATTTTTCCTGAACGGCTTATCGGCTAAATGGATTGTGCATCTTTTATCTTAATCACTTGGGGAAAATAATTGTCAGCAAACTAAATAAACGGCAATCTAAGTGCTCTGCGTAAAATTAAAACTAAAACAAACCCACGTTTCTCTTGACTTTCCATTTCAAACGCTTTTGCTTTGCAATTAGTTTTGAAACAGTTATCCAGGTATTTTACATACAATAAAATAAGGGAATAAAATATTTTATCGAAAATAAGAGCCTGAAAAACACACTACTCTCATTTTAAAGGCTTATCTCATTTCAATAGATGAAAAAGTTTCTTTTTTAAATTTTGAAAACCATTGATGTAGATGATGAAAATGCTCTTTGTTGATACCTCAGTCAATAAGACTCTACATAGATTTGGTTATGAGGGAATTTATAAAGTGATAATTGAAAATATATTAAATAATAATAATAATGATAATAATAATAATAATAATAATAATAATAATAATAATAATAATAATAATAATAATAATAATAATAATAATAGTAATAATAATAATAATAATAATAATAATAATAATAATAATAGTAATAATAATAATAATAATAATAATAATAATAATAATAATAATAATAATAATAATAATAATAATAATAATAATAATAATAATAATAATAATAATAATAATAATAATAATAATAATATAACAACAACAACAACAACAACAACAACAACAACAACAACAACAGCGATGTTATAACAATAATGATGATGATGATGATGTTGATGATAATGATGTATAAAAAAAAATATTTTTAATTTCCGCAGGTGCACTCTAGAATAAAGCACAAGAATATATTGTGTGAGACTGTGCTGAAAAGACTCTTGCCGTACAGAAAATATGATTGACAGATGAAACACGATTTTTTTAAATACATATATTTTGAAATTCTTCCGGAATTAATTTTCTGCTTCAAACCCAGATTCTCCGGTGGAATGCCTCAGACTATGGCGGAGTGGAACTGATGACGCCACAGTCCAAGGACATATTCCGACCCCGCTTAGCTCTTCTCAACACAATAGGAGAGAGGGATCTTTTCAGAGAGGACAACGCGTGAGGTTTACGCTTTGCTCCTCTTTTCTCGCCCCTTCGTCCTCAATAAGTGCTCCTGTGTTACAATATTAATTTATCAAATCCCCGTTTGAAGGAACCTTTAACTGGGACGGACATTTTCCCCCTCTTTATAACTCTTATCTGTATTTCTCTTCACTTTGTCATTTTCACACTTAATCTCTTATTCTGCCTGTCTGTCTCTCACTCTCTCTTTTCTATGTATCGATAGCACTATGAGTCAGGGTGAAACGGTTCTGACATGATAAACAAGTATGCGCGATATTTGTTTAACTGCGGCAATCTAGTGAAAATGCCATAGCCAAGAGCGACGTCCAACTTTCATAGTTCGAGTTTCAAAGGTGGAACAAGAACGATAACTGGCGGAGTAAATATGACGGACCAATCAACAAGTGTCCATGGATTATCTACCCTTTTGTCAGCAAAAATTTAATTATAGTGTTTTTACTGTTTTCTCTCTCTCTCTCTCTCTCTCTCTCTCTCTCTCTCTCTCTCTCTCTCTCTCTCTCTCTCTCTCTCTCTCTCTCTCTCTCTCTCTCTCTTCTCTCAATTTCCTCTCCCCTTCTTCCCCAGACCTGTTGTGGTCCACCCAAGCGGACTCACCAGTTGGAGCCCAGGCAGTATGTTTCCAGTTTCCTGCAAACTGGACCTTACAAAGTACCCGTTTGACGAACAGACATGCGTGCTAGATGTAAGTTTGTGTAAGCTCAGCTTGAAGGTCTTCATTTATAGAGCCATGAAGTTTATTCATCGTAATGTGGCTTTTAAAAGTTTTAGATATACACAAAGGACTGAAAAAGAAACGAAGTGCCCAAAAACTATTTTTCTATACATGTATATATATATATATATATATATATATTTATATGTCAAGCTTATCCAGAAATCCGCCATTTTATCTATTTGCATACATACCAACTTATCTTTTAATCTTAAATGTAGAAAATTTGATATCCATCTATCTACACATGTATGAATCTATTTAGCTGTACATGTATGTGTTTATCAGACTACCTTTGTAAATCGCCCTCTGCTCAACCCCCTGCCCTCTCTCCCTCGCTCACTCTGTGTCTTCACACCACTGCTAGTGTATGCCTGCCTTCGTTTCTTTTACATTCCCTTTATATTGTCCGATAATATTTCTAATTCTCTACTTTCTTGGTCATAAATTATGCCTCTCTTTATCTCTCTGTCTTTCTCTGTCTCTGTATTTACTCATTAACTCTGTCTCTATCTCTTACGTGTTTGCCTCTGCCTCTCTCTCACTCTCTCTCACTCTCTCTCTCTCTCTCTCTCCTCTCTCTCTCTCTCTCTCTCTCTCTCTCTCTCTCTTCTCTCTCTCTCTCTCCTCTCTCTCTCTCTCTCTCTCTCTCTCTCTCTCTCTCTCTCTCTCTCTCTCTCTGACTCCGTCTCTTTCTGCCTGCATGCCTATCTGTCTATCCGTCTTGTCTTTTGGTATGTCGGTCTGACCCGCTCTGTCTGTCTCTCCCTATTCACCCCTTCTCTCTCTCTTTCCCTCCTCTTTTACCTCCGAAATCTGATGATTCAAAACAAAACAAGGAAATAATTAAAAAAAAGAAAACAAAACAGCAACCACGATAAATGTTTTGCTTTGACCTCGACACAGTTGCTTGTTATGGAGTTCACAGCAGAGATGCTGAAATTCGAGCCCATGACGCAAACCGTCGGCCAGAACTTCTACACTGAGAACGGAGAGTGGGAGGTCAAATCCACCAATCTTTCAACAAAATTTGTCCTGGTCCCCAATGATCCAATATCATCTATTGTGGTCAGTGAACTTTTTTTTTTTTCAATTCGGCCATCAAAGTATCGTAACAATATCAAGAAAAGAATTAATCAGGAGTGAACTGACTCTATATCTTCATCCTTTTTTTTTTTCAATTTCCCCAAGAATGATTATTGTGCATTTTCAGTAAACAGTTTTCGGTGTCTTTTTTTTCCCCTCTTATCTGAAAACCTTATCCCTCTCGTCACCAGGTGAAGTTCACACTGAGGAGAAAGCCAGAGTTCCTGGTGTTAAGCATTCTCCTGCCCCTTGTCCTTCTCTCACTCCTCAACCTCATGGTGTTTGTCATCCCTGTTGAGTGTGGCGAGAAGATCAGCTTTGGTAAACAAATACTCACAGGAGTATAGTTTATGTTTTATATTCTAGATTGTTGGGGTAAAATTTTATTTTATTTTTTTAAATTTTAAAATTTTTTTTTATTTAAAAAAATTTTTGTGTGTGTGTGTGTGTGTGTGTGTGTTAAGCTAAGCCTCATTCTATGACAAGTTGGCGCCCAGTAGAAGTTAATGGATTGACAGAATGAAGTAAATTGTTGGATGAGGAAGACTTCAGTTCGTATTTCTGCAAACTGTATCGAATTTGCAAAAGTTTTAGAGCACGAGTGTAACTATAGTTTGCAATTTTAAGGGAAAGAGAAAGAGAGAGAGAGAGAGAGAGAGAGAGAGAGAGAGAGAGAGAGAGAGAGAGAGAGAGAGAGAGAGAGAGAGAGAGAGAGAGAGAGAGAGAGAGAGAGAGAGAAGTATTATCACATTTAACTCAATGACGTGTTAAAATAATACGCCGGAAAAACTGTTTCACTTCCTATATTGTTTACCTGCCGCGTCCCCCCCCCCCCACACGCCCACACTCCCATATCCCTACACTCCTACCCCACCCCCACCCCCACACTGCCACATCTCCACATTCCCACACTCCCATACCCCTACACTGCCACACTCCGACACCCCCACACTACCACACCCCCACATCTCCACATTCCCATACTCCTCACTCCCACACCTCCACACCCCCACATTCCCATACCCCTCACTCCCACACCTCCACACCCCCACATTCCCATACCCTTCACTCCCACACACCCCCCCCCACTTCTACACTCCCACACCCTTCACTCTCACACCCCCCACTTCTACACTCCCACAACCCCACACCTCCACACCCCCCACTTCTACACTCCCACACCCCCATATCTCCAAACTCCCACACCTCCACATTTCCACACACCCCTAACTCCCACACCTCCACACCACCACATCCCCACATCTCCACACTCCCATATCCCCACACCCCCACATTCCCACACCTCCACACCCCCATATCTCCAAACTCCCACACCTCCACACACCCATATCTCCACACTCCCACACCCCCACAACCCCAACACCCCAACCCCTAACGGTCCCAGGCATCACCGTGTTGCTCGCCCTCTCCGTGTTTATGAGCATCATGTCCGACATGCTGCCCAGGTCAGCCGAGTCCATGCCGCTGATGATCCGCTACATCTTCTGCCTGCTCATCCTCTCTCTGCTCACAGTGGTGGACTCTATCATCATCGTGAGGCTGCATCACATGGGGGAGGTGGTTCCAGCCATAGATAAGGTTAGATTTAGGGGGCGCCTACAGTAACACCACACACTCCATGGGAACAAAGCATAGATTTCAAAGCTCCTCCACACAGCTGTTTATAGGGATTTACTATTGTATCTTTCTGTAGTATCTGTATTTCAAAGTGAGCTATCACGCTTGTTTTTTTTTTTTTTTTTGTCATTTCCATCATAAACGATTCTCTCACCAGCTTATGAACGCACATCTGTTTCCACTGTCGCACCAGATGGTTTACATGCCTTAAATAAAGTATAACAAGTAGATTAAGAATATCACTTACAGAAAGTTTTATGAAATTCAAAGACATCCCCCCTCCCCTCTTTCTATTTCATGTGTCTGTTTTGTAAAAACTGCTTCAAAGGGAGAGAAACAGCCTCTACCACCAGCGGAACCCAAGCAGTTCCCGTCCTTGCTGCCAAGGGTCATAACGCCGACCTCCAGGCAAAACGAGTCGCCGCTGGAGAACCGCAAGTCTTCCCCGGAGGATAAGGATTCTAAATCAGTGGCAAGTTCAAGGTCAAACTCGTCTCGCAGTGAGGTCAAGATCAAGGGTAAAGTCAAGATCAACAAATACCAGGCGGTCGGGAGACATATTGACCATATTTCCTTCGTGCTGTTTGGATTTATCTGGGTGACTGTCACAGCGGAATTCATGGTTTCTACCGATGCGTATTTGTAAATCTGTCACTGAAAGAGCCTGTCGTCTAAATCCAGTTTTCTCAATTTCCAAATATATTTCTATGTTAAGATGTATCGTGATTTTTTTGTTCTTTTAAAGCACCAATTTGCGACGGTGATAAAACAATAACAAGAACAAAAAAGAAAAGTGTGTCATATTAATTTATGATTAACTTCAGACTTTGTTTGGTATTTCATTAATGATTCCAGAATGGATGAAAAAAGTGCTGAACTGGTTCTCTCTTTCTCTCTCTCTCTCTCCAATTATATAAACATTCACATAATTACTCCATCTTGATGTAAGAAATCAATCCACTCCTAGTTATGTAAAATACTAAAAATCAGCTATTCTTTATTCCAAGTTCCACAGCAGTCGCTGATATCCTCTTACGTTTTGTCGAAATATTATTTTTTTTTTATTTTAGAGTCATTTGAAGGAAGAATTTGAAAAACATTTTAGTAGTTACTTTTGTCCCCTTTGATATCTAATCCTGGTGTATGTATGTATGTATTAGAATTAGACGTGAATTGTTGCCAGCAAAATGTACATAGCAAAGAAAAGTATAAAAGTCCGATTTTATTCCAAGCTTATTAAAACGTAATTCTTTGGATTTGATTTCAAGCAGGATTTCTTTTCCTAAACCGCATTACAAATTGGAGGAAAAAAGTAATGCAGGGATAATTATGTATCCAATCTGGCTGTGCCTCTGAATGTTTGAGGTCTCAGAATCCGATGATTGAGTAAAACTGTTACTTAGACCTAATTTTCGTTTCTAGTTTGTCTGGGATAGTAGGAATATCCTTTCCACATTCCAAACACATACACTGTATAGGTCCACCGTATCAAATAAATCAAATTTTGTCTCTTCGAAAGGAAAATACATGTAACAAAATGCATATCTTTGTGTACAGTAATTTTTTTTTTAATTGTCACTACCTTCACCTCACTAAATTTGCTAAGAACATCAAATATTTTTATGCTTTAGTTTAATGTTACAATATGAAACAATGATAGAGATAGAGAAAGAAATATACGGCAAACAGAAGAAACAAAAAGAGCAAGAATATAAAATATGTTTTATGTTTTGATTTGCCGTCACCGTGTTTGAAACAATCTATAAGATTGCAAAAATTAATCGGACTTTGAAGGTTAAAGAAGTGAAAGGAAGGAGGAAGACAGGCGGGGGTTCGCGGGTGAGAGAAGGAGGGAGGGTGCGGGGGAGTGGATGTACTCGCACAAACTTATCGCATACGGCAACAAAGGATGAACTTTCGGATTAGATATTGTAAAAAAAAAAAAAGAAAAAAAAAGAGGATTAAAAACCCTTCAATTTATAGGGAGTTTAACTTAGGCAATGTGTGAGTTTAGGCAAATAAAGATTTAAAAAAAAAGCAACATTGTCTGCCCTTTTTGTATTTCAGAAAAAAAAAAATTGAGAAATCAAAATTATTTCAGTTTTCTTTTTCAAGCAATTACATTAACAAGTAGACTGTACTAGCAGTTGACTTTATCCACGTTTCGTTACGTTTGTGAGGACTAAAGAAACAAAAATATTTGCTTTAAAGAGCTTCATGTTTAATCTTTGTCAAAGGTCCATTAGTGATATTTAATCTTCAGACCAAGCAGTTATCAGCGCCAAAATACAGAATGATCATTCTTCATCACATGACTTTACTCAACACATGAAGGAAGGTGCTGGCGTTGATAGTGCTAGACGAATAGGACGCAAAGTACATGAAGACGCTTATCAAGGCCCAAGTCAAAAGTGGTTTTCATATACATGATTATATATATTTCAATACCATCAACAGACACCTCTCGACATACTTATAGGCATCATAAAAGAAGACAAACAACGCATGATAAGATACCTCCTCAGCAACACAAACCTCTCAATGAAAGTGAGATACGCACCAGAAACTAAAACATTCACTTCAAATAATCGATCACCGCTAGGAGACTGCCTTGGCCTGGTATTGTTCGCTATATACTTGGAAAATGCTCTCAATACAATCAGACTGCCAGCACAAAATGCCAATGATATTTTGCAACTTGTTTACTCATAACGTTGACTTTGTGTCAAGTAGCAGTACAAGCTCCAAGGACGTGAATGGAATCGAAATACTCTTAGCAGATGTAAACCTTCACGTCAATACCAGCAAAACAGAATACATGACCGTTCAAAAAAGTGAAAACGAGCGCTGAGAAAAGGTAAAGAAAGAAGGTACTAGGTCCTCTCCTGGGTGATAGAAACTGACACTGATAGAGACGATATCTGTCGAAGACAGCAACTGCCTTCCCGCATCTTTACCCAGCAGTCAGGATAAGAGCTGATGAAATAAAAAATGAGGCTTAAATTGTACCAAGCTCCTGAGAAAGCTGTGCTTTTGTACACTGCTGTGGCACCTGGTCCCTCATAACATTACAAGAATACAACCTTACACTAACTGTAGGCTAAATCCTCAACTCCTCTCCCCTAGGGAATTGAAGCCAGGTGAAGACTCTTCGAGCACATCTTAAGCACAAGACTCAGTCCAAGTCCAATATACCAGACAACAAAACAATGATATATTTCAAATAAAAAGTTTCTCACAAAATGAAAAGGCAGTTTCCCAAAAAACATCCTATTTTATCCACTCTCAGACAAAGGTCTCAAAAGAATCTCTGTAATTAATAATGCAAGCATTTCAGACCTCGTTGCCCCCCCCCTCTGGTTGGTTGGTGGAAAGTAAAAAAAGGGGGGGAATTAGCGGTGAACCTCTCGGCAGGCAAAGGGCCCAATGTTAGTAACTACATAAGAACACTAAAATATATGTTGTGAACAATGGGGGGGGGGGGGGGGCTTGATCACTACCTCAGTTGGTTTTGATTCTTGCTTCTCTGATTTTAGTGCTAAATTCAAAATATTAGCACACGCTCATAAAAATATTTGGAATGATTGGATCTTGATTCTGTGTTCACTTTGCCGCCGGAATAAAGAAATAAGAGCTATGTTGGCGCTGTATTATTAATTAAACACTCTGAAACATTAAGTAAACTTTTGTTGTGTGAGATTTTGTGCAGCATATTGAATTTCCAAGCTGTATTTCAAAAAATTCAATGATATTTTACTGTCTCATTTCTTGCCCACCTAGATGCTTTTCCACAATGATGGTGATAAGCCTTACTCAGTATTCAAAGTAAGATCTAGGCATTCAGATGATGGATCTAGCCGCAATAGAGAATGGGAAATAACCTTCATAAAAATATGAATGCGTTCATAGCCCCGTTGCGAAGATTACTTTCATCATGGAGTCCTCATTATGGCATCTTTTACGCCATGTTGGGTCAGTACATATTTTTTTCCGCGTGCAGTGTCGGGCGTGAATTTTTTTTTTTTTTTCATTTGACTTTGCGCTTCTGTGATAAATGGTATTAGCGCCAATGCATTTGAACGCCTTAGGCTCACAATGTTGGGTTTACTAGCAAGGCTACCACGTTGATTCAAGTGGTAGCTGAACTTTTGTTCAGATTTCGAATACTTCTAGGAAAGGGTACCATATTTTGCTTTTAATGTAATCAAATGTACATTAATTAAATCGTCGGAAAGTTGTTTTCATCATACATAGCAGCCATAAAACGGCAATGGTGCAAGAGTGTTTTATACAGATATTTCATGGTCCTTTTTGTCAAGCCATGTAATGTTTGTTTTGTTAGTTGTTCGGTATAGCCGATGAAAAGAAAAATTAAAGTGCAACATTTTCATTAACTGTACAATATATCTTCAGGCACTGAATTGCTCCTTCAAGCGAGTAACATCTTAAATTGACCAGATTCTTTAACTACATTACAACGAGTTCTCATTAACTCGTGTCTAGTTTAACTCAATCTGCTCAGCTTTTTGATTAAGGAAACAGCCTGAAGTGAGAGAGGGACTGAGATCTAGCATTTTTAAGTGTAATGCAGACTCACTTTTCAAAATTTCCATAAATTATATTTGCTATTTTCCCAACTCTGGACGTACGTCTCAGGGCAATTTGTTTACAGGCATATCAGAGCAACAGCAGCACTTTCACTCACTTAAAATTTCGATTTTTTTATTAAAAAAAGAAGAAAATAAGTATTTCAATTCTTTAATAACAAATATAATCCTTGCCACATCTTTACATTAAAAGATTACAGTGCAGTGTGAGAAGAAAGAAAACAGTCCTTAGGCGGACTTAACGAATAACACACACAACAAGAGATCTTTTGGAAGCAAACTAATCTAAGTCATGGCAATATTGGTTAAACTTTAGGATTGATATTTTTACTAGAAGGATTGATAAATAAACATTATTAAACGTAATATCATTAATCCATGATCCACATCTTTAATTAATGGTTGATTTACTAATTTGATTCAAAGATTGGCCTTTTCGCATCTTTACTAGGTGACTTTTACCATTTCACTGCTGAGATAAAACTTATAGTTGTAATAAAATTGTGAGAAAAAGAAATAAAAAAAACAGCCAATCAACAAAAAATACAACTAAACAAGCAACAAAGACATTGGATTGCAGCCGGTTCAGACAGTTCCTGGTGAACTCTAACAGCAGCCTTCTGATTCCAATAGCTCTGTGATGATTCTAATATCTTTCCCATCTATGCTTGTCCTTGCAAGAGCCTCTACCATTTCAGAATGAGAGAAATATGATAAATTTCAACAATGGAGGTGTGAAGCAAAGAATGATGTCACCAAGCAAAACAAATATGATCAGCAAAAGAGAGAGGATAGAATTTGAGGATTTATAATAATGGATCAAGGGGTGGGGAGGGGGGATGGTGAATGAAGAAAGAGGTAGCTAAAAGGTACTAGAATAAAGACAAAAATAGATAGATAAATGAGGATTGGGAAAAAAAGGATGGAAGAGAACAGATAATGTTTGACATTGATGGAGGGAGACGGATAGAGCTAGAGAAGGGAGGATTCAGGACAAAGGATGGTAAGTTTTGTATGGAAATTGAGGGAGGGAGAATGTAAAAAATACAATATTTCTTGAGCAGGCAAAAATTTGAAATTTATTGGTTAATTAAAAAATGGTTAAGTCAGTCCATTAGAAAAGTTAAACACTCAATAGTGAATTTGTGCTCGAAATTTGGATTAACCATCTAGGAATTTGAATGATAACAAATTTGCCAAAGGTTAATAACAGCCAAATACTGTTACGTTAATAATTTTCATGTAAAAAAATCTTAGCAAAGGAATAACAATTGTAATTTTAGTGAATTTTTGAAAATGCCCCCTAATTGCCAGTCTCAGGGGAAACGGGAATCGGTTTGGGGGCCAGTCTCAAGTGAGTTTGGTAGGTTATTTCCCTTGAAATTAAATTTTTCTCTTCATTTTAAAGTTGACCTTTTATCCAAGGAGACCAGGGATTCAATGAGGAAATACTGTGAAACCCAAATATCTCCTTATATACAAGGTTTACTGTATATAATGAAGCATATTTTAAACATATAGCAAGCAGTAACATACAAATTCAATGTAAATTGGCAATCTGGTCTGAATTTGGTGCATACTTATGTTTTTAATTAAAAGAAAACTAAAAAAAAAGACTAAGCAGTTGTTGCCTCCATTGTTGGACCCGAATAAACTCTTCCTAGACTAATTTTAAAAATGTTTGCAATAATTATTAAGAGTCACTGAAAGTTTTTAGACAAGATTCCTGGAAAAAAATACAGTAAAAAAAGCATCAGCTTAGTTAGCTTTTGATATTCACCCAAATGATGCTCTCTGTGATTAAGACTGCTGGCTTTTCTATTCTATAAACAGCAACAATCCTGTGGATTTAAAAAATACCCTTTAACTTCTAATTTATCTTAAAAAAAAAACAACATATATATATATAAATTCTAAGGATAGAAATTGCTTTTGGTTCCTCACCACAACATTGTAGATGCTCATGCCAACAAAGCTGGCGTGATTGACCTGTTTAAGCCTCATACCACGGATCTCATAGTCATAGGCCAGGAAAATGCCAAAGATGAGCAGGATACCGTTGTAGCCAAACACAACACTTGGAGGCAGTGAACAATGACATTTGAAGAGTTGATAACAGAGTCTGGGATTAAGTGAACACAGATCATGTTGGATAGAGTCTTGTCCATTTAAAGGTATTGGGATAAGCAGAGCATGGATCATTAACTGGGGCTATTACTTTACTAGTGGATAAAAAAAAGTTAAAGTTTGAAACTAAGCAATAGACTAGGGATTTTTTTCTGAACTTTCTGATAGGTAAAAACTGATTTTATCAGTACAGTCAATCATATATTTAAATTCATGCAAGGTCTAAAAATTGAAATATGCATATATCAAGATATACCAATAAGCTATAAGATCTACATACTATTCATAGACATATAAATATTTTTCATTAAATATTTAAAAAAAAAAAAAACAAGACATGGGTTAAAAAGATTTGAAGGCAAAACAACATTTTTCAAAACATTTCTCTACCTTTCTCTTTCCCTGTCCTTCTTTTTTCCTGTTATTTTCATTTTTTTCTTCACTATTTGCTCTCATTCCAAATTTATGTTGAACTAAATAAAGATTATCTTTTTTTATTTCCTTTTTTACCTGAACCCATCTTACCTCATTACTTAACTATTATCTTGACCATTTGTTTTACTGAAAATATAATTTATTTCTCAATTAATCTGTGCCACATGCTAGCCCTAAACACCTTACTCTGCAAAAAAAAAAAAATCAACCAATGCAACTGGACTTACAAGTGAATTGTTTCACCCAAATCCATACAATATGATCTCTTCTAGCTCTGGAAGCCACATTTTGCACATTCTCAAAAACTTTGTAGAATTCATAACACAACATATGGCATCGGTTATCACTTCAAAGTCTTCAAGGTTCATCCCTCTTTTCTGCAAGATGATTGGCGATAATCTAGGCTTCATGAAGAAAAAAACCAATTAAAAGAACTCTCAACTCCGTTTTCCTTTTAACTGGTAATCCAGAATAAAAGTTGCGGCATCCTATCATGATGACTCTAAAGTAAAAAAATAATTTAAGAAAAGATAGTATAGTTTGCAATATTTAAATACTAATTCTAAGTAAATTTTAAATACCCCAAAATCTATACTACTAGATCTAGATTAAATGACTGGCGAGAATCTACTGTTATTCGTTACAAATGTTTGAAGAACTCCTGGTTGAATTTATAACTAGTGTGCAGTTATTCACACAATTGATTATTTAGATCTGTAAAGTAACATGATTTTGGAGTTATAGCCCGTACCAAAATAACCCAAGGTAATAAACAATGGAAAAAGATGGTTTACCAGAGAGTAGTCAAGATCTTCATGTTTTTTAAACTTCTTCTTTACATTAAAATATAATTTATATGTAGGAAGGCTGATATAGTTATTTACTTGTGGCAGTGGCAGTAGGCCTTTAGACTTTTGAGCAGATCTATAGTATGTCAGCTTGTAGGTGGAGCCAAGTGCACTCCTAGATTGTTTTATTGGTAGACTTAGTTTAGTGGCAGGAAACATGTCTCCGCCCCTCTAGCAGTTATTTCTTTGTATTCTATAATAATTATGAAGATACTTTGTTTCATGTAATGATTGGTATAAATTGACTTTAGCCAATCTATTCTTTTTGTTCCTGTCCAGCTGGCCAGAGAAGCTTTTCTTCGGTCGGCTTTGGACTTACTTTGATTCGGGATCTTGGGGAACTGCTTAAGTGCTAAGTTTATGTGATGCTTTGATCGGGGAGATACTAGATGTAGCGATTAGTTAGCGACGGGTTCTGTACTTGTTGATCTATATTCTATGATCTCCTCGTTGGGTTATGATTTTAGTTGGGAAAACGGCTTGTAGGTTTGACAGAATAGAATTTCCCTTCTTCGGTAGGCGTTTTTTTGGCCCTTTGTTCTAGGGAAGTTGGATGACGAACTGGGCAAACCTAGGGAAGCCTTTGACAGTGGAGACTGCACCCATCTGAGTCTATACTATAAATGTAGAGCTCGGAAGGACTCGTTGTCAGTGCAATTTTGGAGTATCTGAAAGCCACATCGGTTGGAAGTATTGTTTGGAATTACTGAGACAAAGTAGTGAGAAGTTCTTGTAAAGATCATTATCATGTGTGGAATTTATTGCCAGAGAAGCAGGCAGGTGGTGCAAACTACTACTACTGAGAAGTTCTTGTGTTGGGTTATCATTTCTTGTAATACTACGTGTATATCACAATGACTGGGGTGTAGGCTGACTATTAGGCATTTTGCTTTGGTCTTCTTTTTTATTCTCGCCATTTTTGTGTACACTTCTGTTTTTTAGTATCTTTCTTCTACTTATTATTCTGACCATACTTGTTTCAGTATTTTCTATCCTGACCAGTTTGTGTACGCTTATTATCCTGACTATTTTGTTTCACTATCTTCTTGACGCTTATTACCTTCTTCTAATATATCTAGACACATTCTGTTTTGGTATCTTTTACTTGTTTTGATCATATGGTTTAGTATATTTTATTACCCACTGAGTTTGGAATCTTCATGTATTTCTCATTTTTTTGGGAATTTATTTTATTCATTGATAATTGATTACTCGTGTAATAAACTTATTACTATGGGTGTCGGCAACTTTTGACTTGAACTTTTTGCTGTGTTATTTCTTTTTTGGAGTATGTAGCTATTTTGTTCTTGTTAAGTCTTGACATCCACTCATATTAGTTAGGGAAACAGAAGCTTTAGTACTTCACTGATACTCAGAGGACTCGTGGAGTATGAACTCTGTGTAGTATTGCATGGTTGCTAGGCACCACTCAACATAATATGTGTTAGCCTGCATTTACTTTAGAGTAGGAAGAAGCACTGAGCTTCTGTAGATAACTAGTGGGGCCTATTGAAGTAAGAAGTAAGAAATCACCCATGTAGTTACATTTATATTGTACAATTCTCCATCTTTAAATAAAATATTGTATGATAACTTCATCCTCTCAAGAATCTCCCTTTGGTTGAAAACAGACGGAGGCACAGACCATCTACTTGAGAAGGCCAATTTTCATAAATTTTCAAGTGGTACATGGAACCAACAAAAGTGTTATATATCAAATTTTAGCTTATGATTTGAGGATTTCTATGAATATATAATTTTGGGCGCCAGCCGTATTATGTAACATAGAAAAAGTAGGTCAAACAAACTTACAAATTCACATTCAGCTGTCTTGACGAATTTCTCTTATAAATCCAATTTTGTATGAATGAAATATGGTTCAAACACAAACCTAGAGCACAGTGTATGAAAGGAATGCTTAATCAACTAACACATATATTATCAGTTAAGAAAAGAAATTAATCACATTTTTAATAAGGGGATACGATTAAAAAAAAAAAAAGAGAGGAATTTTTTGGATTAGATAAATTTACAAAAAAAAAAAAAAAAGTGTAGGTGCTCCCTGTGGTCTATAGACCACTGAGAGTTGTTGAGGACCTCCCAGGAATAGAAATCAGGGTGGTCTTGAAGCAATTAATCCAAGATCTTCTAATTTCTCTGCCAGAAAGACATATTTTGTTCTGGCTTCTTTGGAGAAAATCGTGACACTGTAGTTGTTGGAAAGTCCTTGTTGATTTCGATGACCTCATTTGAAGTCAGTTAAAAAAAAAGACATGGCATTATTAAAGTAATCTTTTTGAAATTAAAATGTTCTATAGGTCAATTCTTTGTATTATAATAATAATTCAAAAATCTTAAAAGTAACATCACTCCAAACATAATTATCTTAGGAAACATTTTTTGACATGGTATCTTAGATTCTTTTGGAAGACTTAACAAGGAATAAAAACTACAAAAAAGTATGTGCTTTTGAAGCTAAGTTAAAAAAATATTCTTGCAAATCGCTGCTACAGTTGCATAATATGTCTTCTGAGCCTTTATGGATCTGTGCGGTGAAGTTTTACAAAATCCTCTAACATTAGGAAATTGGTTTTCAGTTCTGGGGAAACAAATGTAGGAATAGCAAAATAAATGTAAACAGCACCATTACTTAAGTTTTTTTAGATCATTATCTAAGCACATCTTCATCATATACAAAAAAAAAAAAAAACTTTTCATGTAAGGAAAAAAAAAATTTTCTTACACATTTCCAGCAGCCAAAGGATTTTCCTTCTCAAGGTCTTCCATGAAGGCCTCATTCAAGGTTGTTTTGATACTGAAAGTGAAAAAAATACAATGGAATGATTATGAAGTATTATAGATTATGAATAGAGCTTTTAAATTAGGATGATGAATTTTACAGAAATTGTTTAAAATGCAGACTAATTCTAGAACTTTACCTTGGTTTACACTTATATATCGTGTATGGCCCCACAACATCAAGGTTTAGGCACTGGGGCTGGTCTTCCCTCTCGGCAGGCTGTGCAGAAAAACAGTGAAAGCCGCCGTGCCTGTATCACAAATTCTTGCAAAGCCTGGAATTGGTGGTACTTCCAGAAGTGCCAGGAATTGTCTGTACATCCTCATCCAAGGGAGTTCAAGCTCAATGGTGGGGACCAGAGGTATTTTCTGGTATTAAATAATTCATCACAGATCATATAGCGCTATCTTTGCTCAATTCAAATTCAGTTTATCTGACAATTCTCAAAGTTATATGAAAAGGAAAACATACCTGTTCTCTCTCCCCAAAGCTTTTCAAGGTAGTCTACCATGTCCTTTGCTGAGGCAGTTAAGGCCTTGCGGTCGCCTTTTACAGTGCCTGGCTCAGAATGCCAGTCTCACTATCTGACTCTCCTTTCCCATGCTCAGAGCCGTAATAACATCTCTGAGGTTGATGAGGCAGGAGGGTCAAATCGTGAAAGCTTCCTCGTCCCTGTCATGAAAGATTCATTGAAACATGAGTAATGAAACTTGAGCTATAGCAGTACATTTTAAAATAAATCAATACATCATTATACATGTATTTGATAGTTACCTTGTATTGACTGGCAGCTCCATCACTCCA
>JAWDGP010003229.1:10000-12094 GCA_033675545.1 Elysia crispata | reverse complement strand
AACTCGTTCTATCAATAGCTGACTGGCCTAACAGAAATGTTCAAGATAACTTGTTCTATCAATAGCTGACTGGTCTAACAGTGCTGTTTGAGATAACTAGTACTATCTATAGCTGACAATTCTAACAGTAATGTTCAAGATAACTTGTTCTATCAATAGCTGACTGGTCTAACAGCGCTGTTTGAGATAACTAGTACTATCTATAGCTGACAATTCTAACAGTAATGTTCAAGATAACTCGTTCTATGAATAGCTGACTGGCCTAACAGAAATTTTCAAGATAACTTGTTCTATCAATAGCTGACTGGTCTAACAGTGCTGTTTGAGATAACTAGTACTATCTATAGCTGACAATTCTAACAGTAATGTTCAAGATAACTACCGGTTGTTCTATCAATAGCTGACTGATTTAGCAATAATGTTCAATGTTTCTTTCAAAAGCAGCTGACTGGTTTAACAGTTACGTTAAAAATAACTAGTTTTGTCAATAGCTGACTGTTCAAATAGCAAGTTTCAAGATAACTAGTTCTATCAATAGCTGATTGGTATAACAGTTATGTTTGAGATAACTAATCTATCAATAGCTGATTGGTCTAATAGTAATTTTCAAGATAACTAGTTCATCAATAGCTGACTTGCCGAACAGAAATGTTCAAGATATTTCTAGTTCTATCAATAGCTGATTGCTATAACGGTAATGTTTGAGATAACTAATCTATCAATATCTGATTGCTATAACGGTAATGTTTGAGATAACTAATCTATCAATAGCTGATTGCTATAACGGTAATGTTTGAGATAACTAATCTATCAATAGCTGACTGGTCTAATAATAATGTTAGATAATTAGTTATACATGTATCAATAGCTGGCTGGTTAACATTCATGTTTGAGATAACTAATTTATCAGTTGCTGTCAGTTCTTACAGAAATGTTTAATGATAACTAGTTCTATCAATAACTGATTGCTCTAGCAATAACTTTTTAGATAACTAATCTAACAGTTGCTGTCAGTTCTTACAGAAATGTTTAATGATAACTAGTTCTATCAATAACTGATTGCTCTGGCAATAACTTTTTAGATAACTAATTTATCAGTTGCTGTCAGTTCTTACAGAAATGTTTAATGATAACTAGTTCTATCAATAACTGATTGCTCTAGCAATAACTTTTTAGATAACTAATCTAACAGTTGCTGTCTGATCTAACATTAATGTTCAAGATAACTAGTTCTATCAATAGCTGATTGCTCTAGCAATAACTTTTTAGATAACTAATCTAACAGTTGCTGTCTGATCTAACATTAATGTTCAAGATAACTAGTTCTATCAATAGCTGGCTGGCCTAACAGTAATGTTCTAGAAACTGATAACTGACCTACTGATTGCTGATTGGTGTAAGAGTAATGTTCAATATAAATATTGTTCTATCAGTTGGTGACTGGTGTAACATTAACGTTTAATATAACTAATCTCTTAGTTAACAATAGTTATTGTTTGTAAATTATTAGAACCCAGAGATGAGGCTTTGTCACCTCTGGCCTGCCGTTCATGTCATGACTTTCAGCTACAAAAAGTGACCACAATTGGCTCGGGTTCGCGATCGAGACATCACAGAATATTAATTGTGTAGAATCAGTAACTTCTTCTCGAAAGGGGAAATTGGTTCTATTGGCAGCAAAAACTCTTTAAAATACTTTTGTTGATGTTGTAGTTGTTGAGGTTGATGTTCTTGTTATTGTTGTTGTTTCATGTCGTCGTTGTTGTTGTTGTTGCTGTTGTTGTTGTTGTTGTTGTTGTTGCTGCTGCTGCTGCTGCTGCTGCTGCTGTTGTGGTTGTTGTTAACTCAATTGCATTGCATATCAGATAAATTGAATTTTATCTAGGTCAGCCCATACTCAAACAGGCGCTTTTAAGTTTCTTTTTTGAAAGAACCCCAGCCCTCTTAGGAATTAACGTAACATGACATCGACTTCTTTGAGCGGTATAATATATACATGTATATACTCAAGCACATTAAAAACGCAACATTTAGAAAATATTTAGCAGTGAGTGGGACAATTCTTGCTACCGCTTTTTTTTCTTTTTCCGTGTT
>JAWDGP010003229.1:0-5000 GCA_033675545.1 Elysia crispata | reverse complement strand
CTTTTCCAGGTTCCAAAAACAGCAGGTAAATTTTATTTTATTTGAATTTAAAGAAAATTTAATAAAGGTCACATAGCAAATTCGATAAATAGATCTAGAGTTTACAATCTAAATTAGAGATGCATATCAAGTTTAAGAGCAACCACTGGTAATACTTCTATTTTCAAGTTCGGTCTCATCAAATAACAATTCACTTTACTTATACATCTAGATCTACATTTAGTTGTATTGTAGTCTAGATACATTTAGATTCTAGATCTAAATCTAGATCTAGATGTTTGTTGAAGCAGCAAAGATAATCGGGCAAACACTTTGTGAACGTCATCCTTCTCTATACAGCCTTAGAAAATTGAACAGGCTACATTCAACTTTTGGCTTTAGTTATGAAATCCCAAACACATGCTTTTTCCCCCGAAGTAAGTTCTACATTCATTTCTTTGACGAACTCATTTTGAAATATTTTATTGATTCGTTTCTGTCACTTAAAGCTATCATGTACATTGCTCTCGGGAAAAAAAAGATCTTAGGCTTTGCTTTTTATTATTGAGCTCAAGATCTAGATCTAGATCTAGATCTAGGTCTAGATGGATATCAAACATAATTTTTTTAAGGCAGGAAAGATTCACATTAGTAATGCAATACAAATTTTTGAAAGAAAAATATACTACAGCAAGTACGCGCTACTTCAAGTCAAGGATTGAAATTATTTTATTATGTTTATTCAGATAATTTTTTTAACGCAACACAATATCTTTTTTTTTAGATTAAAAATTTTTAAAATCCAAATTCCGTATAAAATTATTTTCTCATCATAAATCTAAGCTTTGTATGATTTACCCTTTATATCTTTCCATCTGGTCTGGTCTCACTCTACCCTGTCTCCTCGCTCTTTTCTTAGCCAACCAGTGATATGATGAATGCTACCCATACAGTCATGATTTAATGTTTAAATATTTCCTGTTTATTCTGTGTGAGCAACTTGTTATTTCAGGCTGTTTAGATGCTTATTATTTTTCAATTGCAAAGCGTTTTTTTTTAATAAATGAACTAAATTTGGCATGTGCTTGTGAATAATTAGACCTGGCTCGAGTTGGTCATTTGTTCCAAAGACAATATTTCATTTTTTCAAATTTTTTTTTGTGGTTTCTTTATCCCTAATCGCTCTCTTTTACTGTTATTTTATTTTTTAAATTTCTCTAAAGTTATTCCTCATTCTTCCTCCTTTTCTCTATTTCCCCCACCCCCGTTTGCCAACTGACTCTCTCTCTCTCTGAGTCTTTCAATCTCCCTGTGTCACTCTTCCCTTTTCTTGAGCGATTAAGTTTACTATTAACTTGCGCAGTATTGTTTTTTTTTTTTGTGAATCATTACCATCTCCAACAAAAGAACAATTTTAATTTTATAAAGAAAGTTGTTTATTAGATCAACTTTGCAAAATTTTATATTGCATTTCCTGATGTGACTATGACACTTTTATATTATTTGAAAGGTTCTGATTTTCCTCTTTCAAGCAAAGTATGTTATCCTCATAGCTATAGATGGTGTCTTGCTTCACTTTACAAGGGTGAACGTGTTATGATGGTCCAATGATCCCGTAGCTGAGTTTTAATTTAAAGTTGATTTGCTGCTTGGACAAGGTTCCTGACTAGGACTTTCTTAACCAGAATCTCCAGAAGTGAATTGAAGACAATCCTCAAGAAATCTTATGCTTTTGACATTCTGATAGATGCCATTGTGACCTTTTTTTTCTTGTGTATGGGGGAGGGGTAAAAATGTAATGATGAAGAATCTTCAGTAAAAAAAAGGGGGGGGGGAGGGATAGTATTTAGGCAGATGTGAGTTGTTATTGGAAATTGAATGAAGTTAAGTTTCAAAAGAATAAGAAGAGGTTAAAAAATATTTCAGGAAAAGGCCATGGGTTTTCCCGGACAGACTAGAGATGTAGCGTATTGTTACACCGTGGTTGATTCATCAAATTCAAGGGATGTATCTTAAAGCGTGTGTACATCATCTCACTTTGGTCTATTTTCAAACCAAGAATCTCATTCAAAGTTGATTTAATTTGACTTCATTGGTTGTACCAGTTCATGTTTGTGTTTGTGAACTTTTATGTTTAGCTTTATAGCTATCTGGTTTTCTTTTTTTTTTTTTAAACAAGCCATTAGTAAAGCAGTGTGTTGCAATGTCTAGCCTACATATGTGTCACTGGCTCTTGTTCAGTTTGTCTGCTCTGAATTACCTCCTTTCATCATTTACCTCTTAAAGAATACGTATTAATTTTTATCTTATAAGCCATGCATAACTGAAGAGATATCAGGTGGGAGCAGGCAACACCCTGCAGCTCTTGAAAAGTATGTAATAATAGATTAGTTGACTGCTGCGAGAAACTCGGGCAACTGAGGTCGGTCTAAAGTCCAAAGTCCAAGTAAACATGCCTGTCGCGCGAGAGATTCTAGGTCAAAGTACTGTGACCTCTGCGCGGCGTGGCGTGGCGGCGAATTTCAAACTCTCTGTCCACTGTAATCTTGACCAATGTTTGACCATTTTGTTCTATTATGATTCTAAAAGGTAAGTCTAGTGAGAATCTGCTCAAGTACTCATCTTTTGGATTTGACCTTTAAGGGTGAACTTCCTGACACACCCCGCCTCGCCCCCGACACACCCCCAGCAGTACGCATGCTCGCCGGTAGAGCTCACAACACACGCTTAACATCGCGTTGTGCAGAGTGCAGAAATTCTGCACGATCAGCCTGATAAGTAGGCAGAAAGTTACACCTGACTACATTTTGTTGCATATCGCTATGGTTAGTAATGACAACAGGCATTTCTAAGGTAAAAAGAAAAAGAAAGAAAGCTGAGCTTAGTGCAAGTTCAACGCACTCTAGCGCTTGACTTAGATATTCCAATGATTACACGACTAAACGCTGACATAAGAAGACTGATTTTTTTTGTGTGTGTGTATGTGTGCGGTGAACGCGTACGTTAAATTTTCCACACGTTGCGATCATGTTAGTAATTGGGCTCTGAAAAAAAAGCAACGCCCTCACATTTTAAAGCAAAGCAGGCTATGAAGTGTTTGAGAGAAAATGAAAGCCCTAGATGTTATGAGCTCCACGTTGAAAGAATATTTGTCGCTGGAGAAGTAAACAAAGCCTGCTTTAAAGTGCTGTCAGGGAAAATCTTGCCAGCTCTTGGAGATTGTTGTTCGTCTTCGCTGTGTCATACCACTAATTTTTGTCTTTGTAAATTTCCAACGGGATTCAACCTTACATTCTGATCTTTATTTTGGCACATGTTTCATTTCACTCTTGGTTCATGTTTTGTCGACTAAGCAGTTAAAACTAATCTATAGTGATCATTCTTCTCATTCTGTCAAGGTTTTATAGACAGCAAATTGATTGTTGATATAGCCTGCTACAACATGGTAATTTTAGGTCTTTCTCTCTGACATCGGAGAGTGGGGTGGGGTGGGGGAGAAAGGGGGGGGGGGGGGGGTGGGCATGAAACTCACTTCCTGAAGCATCTATTTTTGTAGATGTGGATGGCTCCGTGTTTAAATGCCTGCGCTTGTCTCGGCAAGACGATGGGTGCCGTACCGAGGTGCAGGGGTCCTATCCCCGTCCATTCCATCTGTTATTATGTTTTTACGTCCTTCGTCTTCACAGAGAGAGAGAGAGAGAGAGAGAGAGAGAGAGAGAGAGAGAGAGAGAGAGAGAGAGAGAGAGAGAGAGAGAGAGAGAGAGAGGCTGACCCCATACCCCATCAGACAGTGTATAGTTACTGTGATCCCACTCTGTCTCCTCACGTAGCGTGACGCAATAAAATACCAGGAAATCTTCATCCTATATTGGTTGTGAGGTCTTCGTCCCTTTGGATTGTGTTCTCACGCAGGTTGGTCTAGCAAAAGAAAAAATAACAAAACAAAAACGGCTCGTGTGTCGAAATAGATAAATTAGGTCTATTGGGATTTCGTTCTTATGTATGACACAGGTGAGTCACAATGCTTCAACTGTATGCCTTGAATTGAGAACAACAACAGATTAAGTCCTAGCTTGTGGTCTCACTATTAGGAAGAAGAAAAGGTGCATTTCGAGGTGTTTTTAAATTTTCATTTCAGGGAAATAATTGGCGGAAATGGAGTTTTATTATTGGTTGTTTCAAGTTTTAAAAAAATGCTCCAAATTTGGTACTTATCACAGAATATATGAAAAAAGTTAGATTATCGTCCCAATTATAGCCCTTTTATCCTAGACTTGCAATGTTTGCTGTAGGAGACAATTTATATTTTTGTGCTCCATGCTTTCGAAATTTTGCTCAAAGTATGGAAGGGGTTTAAAAAAAAAAAATAAGATCCACCTAAGGCACATCTTAAGTGGTCAGTCAGCGCACTTGTATGGCGCCATCGGTCACTTTTTTTTTTTGGTGGTCATTCATACTCCAATCATGTACATGTCTCAAATCTGGAAGCAAGGCAGCCCACGTGTGGCCGTTGTGTGATGTCTCTCCATGTGTGATCTTGTTCACTTTGACCGCTTGACCTTTAATCTCTGGATGTCTGCTGATCAGTACCATCTGTCTAGATAGCTGGTACTGCTGCTGATACAATGCCCCAGTTGATAACAGGATCATTGCGGTTAGCCTCGCGTGCAATAGGTTTGTTGAGGAACTTAGGAGACGACGAATACATCAAAACAATCGAGCTTGTCTCATGCATGACGCTTAATTTCCAGATGTAGGCCTAGGCCTATAAGCGATTTTATAATAACCTGAACAGTTTTGCACATCAGAATAACTGACACAATTAATCTGGGAAAAACATGTTTCAACAAATCTTGAAAGTTAAGGTAGGAATTTTCCTTAAAACGCTCACAGAGGTAAATGGCCGAGCGCTGTGGACTTCACCTTCTAGAGAAGGATGCATAATTAAAAAGATTTTTTTTCAATTGCTTCAAAGGTTGGTTGATGAGATCAAGCCCTTCGATGAAGTTCTTTTTGTAAAA
>JAWDGP010003228.1:10000-11939 GCA_033675545.1 Elysia crispata | reverse complement strand
TCCTACTCCTACACCTACTTCTACTCCTAAGTCTACACCTACTTCTACTTCTACACCTACTCCTACTTCTACACCTACTTCTATTCCTACTCCTACTTCTACTCCTACTTCTACTCCTTCACATTCTTCTACACCTAATTCTTCTCCTTTTCCTACTTCTACTCCTTTTTCTACTTCTACTCCTTTTCCTACTTCTACTCCTTTTCCTACTTCTACTCCTTTTCCTACTTCTACTCCTTTTCCTACTTCTAATCCTTCTCTTACTCTTACTCCTTCTCCTACTAATACATCTACACCTACTTCTCCTTCTTTTCCTCCTCCTACTTCTACTCCTACTTCTACTCCTTTTCCTACTTCTACTCCTTCTCTTACTTTTACTCCTTCTCCTACTCCTACATCTACACCTTCTTCTCCTTCTACTCCTCCTCCTACTTCTACTCCTACTCCTACTTCTATTCTTACTCCTAGGTCTACTCCTTCTCCAACTTCTACTACTTCTCCTACTTCTACTCCTACTTCTGATTCTACTCTTTCTGCTACTGTTACTTCTACTCCTACTCCTACTTCTACTCCTTCTCCTACTTCTACTTCTACACCTACTTCTACTTCTACTCCTTTTTCTACTCTTTTTTTTACAACTACTTCTACTCCTACTTATACTTCTACTCCTTCCCCTACTTCTACTCCTACTCCTACTTCTACTCCTACTTCTACTTCTCTTCCCACTTTTACGCCTCCTACTTCTATTCCTACTCATACTCCTACTTCTAATACTTCTCCTCCTTCTACTCCTACTTCTTCTCCTACTTCTTCTCCTACTTCTACTCCTACTTTTATTCCTACACCTACTCCTACTCCTTTTCCTACTTCTACTCCTACGACTATTCCTACACCTACTCCTACTCCTTCTCCTACTCCTTCTCCTACTTCTACTCCTACTACTATTCCTGTACCTACTCCTACTCCTTCTCCTACTTCTACTCCTTCTTCTACACCTACTTCTACTTCTACTCCTTCTTCTACTCTTACTTCGACACCTACTTCTACACCTACTTCTACTCCTTTTCCTACTTTTGCTCCTACTACTATTCCTACACCTACTCCTACTCCTTCTCCTATTTTTATTCCTACTCCTACTCCTACTCCTACTCCTTCTCCTACTTCTACTCCTACTCCTACTTCTATTTCTACTTCTATTTCTACTCCTATTTCTGCTCCTACTTCTACTCTTACTTCTATTCCTACTCCTACTCCTACTCCTTCTCCTACTCCTACTCCTACTCCTGCTCCTTCTCTAACTTCTACTCCTTCTTCTATCCCTACTCCTACTCCTTCTCCTACTTCTACTCCTACTACTTTTCCTACTCCTACTCCTACTTCTTCTCCTACTTCTTCTCCTTCTACTATTCCTACTCCTACTTCTACTCCTACTCCTGCTTCTACTCCTAGTCCCACTTCTTCTCCTACTCCTACACCTACCCCTATTCCTACTCCTACTTCTATTCCTACTCCTACCCCTACTCCTACTCCTCCTCCTATTCCTCCTCCTCTTACTCCTCCTCCTCCTTCTACTACTACTACTACTACTACTACTACTACTACTACTACTACTACTACTACTACTACTACTACTACTACTACTACTACTACTACTACTACTACTACTACTACTGCTACTACCACAACTACTCCTACTACTACTACTACTACCACCACTACTACTTCTACTACCATTACTACTGCTACTACTACTACTCACTACTACTACTACTACCACTACCTTTCTACTACTACTACTACTACTACTACTACTACTACTACTACTACTACTTGCTGACTACTACTACTACTACTACTATTGCACTTACTACTACTACTACTACTACTACTACTACTACTACTACTACTACTACTACTACTACTACTACTACTACTTTAT
>JAWDGP010003228.1:0-5000 GCA_033675545.1 Elysia crispata | reverse complement strand
AGGAATATTTAGAAAGAATTAATAAGAAGTCAGAATCATCGAGAGAGAGAGAGAGAGAGAGAGAGAGAGAGAGAGAGAGAGAGAGAGAGAGAGAGAGAGAGAGAGAGGACGAACAAGAACGAAGAAGTTCAGAAAGAAATAGCAAAGCACAATAAGAAAATTTATTTGATATCTTTTCTGCTTCAATTTAAAGTTCTTTGTGCATTCAACAACTTTTTTATTAAATTGAATACAATTTACGATACTTTTTTTTTTTTTCAGGTTTTTCCCCTACGCTCTCTCCTAATCTCTCTCTCTCTCTCTCTCTCTCTCTCTCTCTCTCTCTCTCTCTTCTCTCTTCTCTCTCTCACTCTCTCGCTTGTCGCAGTTTCTCCATGTCGCTCTCTCTCTCATACCCACACACTCACACTCTCTCTCTCTCACACCCACACACTCACACTCTCTCTCTCACACCCACACACTCACACTCTCTCTCACACCCACACACTCACACTCTCTCTCTCACACCCACACACTCACACACTCTCTCTCTCACACCCACACACTCACACTCTCACACCCACACACTCACACTCTCTCTCTCACACCCACACACTCACACTCTCTCTCTCTCACACCCACACACTCACACTCTCTCTCTCACACCCACACACTCACACTCTCTCTCTCACACCCACACACTCACTCTCTCTCTCTCTCGCACCCACACACTCACACTCTCTCTCCCTCTCAATCTCGCTCGTTCATTGTCTCTTTTTCTTTCGTCTCCTCTAAATTTTTTTTTTGTTTCTTTTTTTAGCTGTTTGTCCCATCTTAAACCAGCCTATTAATCAGTCTTACTCTGTAACTATTTCTGGTACTTCCTCTTTGATTTTCTCTCTCCCTGCCCTCTCATTTTAAATCTATCTCTCTTTTCTTTGACTTTTTCTTTCATTATCGAAACATTTTTTTTAAATCTTTTCGAGATATTTCCATAGAAGTTTATTAGTCTTCCTCTCTCAAGGAGACACCAAAAAATTAAAAGACAAGAGACGAAAATACTAATAAAAAAGCCGATGTTCGAAAGACATCCAACATAGTATAATTTATAACCATATAAGAGATATGTTCCCTGTAAGGTTTCGCGAGAAAATTTGGCTTCCAATTAGAGCAGTAACGTAAAGCAAGGAAACTGATGACAATAAGGTTGTAACGGTGAAGGAAAGCTGGTAAATATTGATTGAAAGACAAGAAAGATCTTCGGGCACAGTGCCTCGTGCTATCTAATCAGGTTTAGCCCCCCTCCCCCTAAGGTTTAGCTCCCCCCTTCCCCCCTTTATCTTCCTCCAAAGGACACACTAAAAAGTAAAGAGAAAAAGCAGAGACAAAATCTTAGAGACTGAAACACGATCATGTCGGCCGAAGCATAAGAAAATATAAGACAAGCAATGGATTAATAAATCGCTGATGAGCAAGGAAACTGATGACAATAAGGTTGTAACGGTGAAGGAAAGCTGGTAAATATTGATTGAAAGACAAGAAAGATCTTCGGGCACAGTGCCTCGTGCTATCTAATCAGGTTTAGCCCCGCGCCCCCTAAGGTTTAGCTCCCCCCTTCCCCCCTTTATCTTCCTCCAAAGGACACACTAAAAAGTAAAGAGAAAAAGCAGAGACAAAATCTTAGAGACTGAAACACGATCATGTCGGCCGAAGCATAAGAAAATATAAGACAAGCAATGGATTAATAAATCGCTGATGAGAAATAAAGTAAAGAAATAGCCACACACAATCTTAGAAAGGAACACGGATTAATATACTGATTTTAATGCACAAGAATTACAAAAAAAAGTTCATAGTAGTGAGACAGAGAGAAAGAGAGAGAGAAAAGAGAGGAAGATAGATGGAGAGAGAGAGAGAGAGAGAAGAGGCACACAATAGAAAGAGAGGAAGATAGATGGAGAGAGACAGAGGGAGAGAAAGAGAGAGAAACAGACAGAAAGATAGACAGACATACATAGGGAGTGAGGACGAAAGAAAAAGAAAAATAAGAATAAGAGAGAAGCAATGACGACACAAAGTTACTGAGGAAGACTGATTGATATACTGATTAAGATGAGACAACAAAGATTAAAAAACATTGATTGAGCGTGTAGGAGAAATAACCCGAGAGGAAAAGAAAGGATTTATGACACCCAGATGAAAAGAAAGAGTAAGCTTTATACAGACAAAGATAAAGGGATAAAGAAAGTTTTCAAAAATTAATAGAATAGATAGAAAGGGAGAGACAGTCAGACAGACAGACAGACAGACAGACAGACAGACAGACAGACAGAGGGAGTGAGGACGAAACAGGAAGAAAAATAAGAATAAGATAGAAGAAAAGACAACACACACTTACTGAGGAAGACCGATTAATATACTGATTAAGGTGAGGCAAAAAAAATTAAAAAAAAATATATTAAAAAAATAAGTTGGTGCACACAGAAGAGACAGAACGAGAGACACAGAGAGATAGAGAGAGAGAGAGGGAGAGACAGAGAGAGAAAGAGAGAGAGAGAGAGAGAAAGAGAGAAGGAGATTGGAAGAGGACGAACCAAAAAGGACAGAACGAAATTGTACCAATTGGTAAGATAGAAATACGGAATTATAGACCGAAAAAGACAGATACAGAAAGAAAAAAAAAATATGGGAAGTGAAAGAGAGATCGATAGATAGAGAGAGACAGAGTGAAAGAGAGAGACCAACTGACAGACAGACAAACAAAGACAGATATGCAGAGAGATAGACAGACAGACAGAGATGTAAGAAGAAGGAGAGATCACGGATGAAGGAGACAAAATATGCAAAGAGAGGGAAAACCACAGGAAATTAGCGAAGAAAAGAAAAAGCACACGAGTTAATCATTTAACAAGCACATCAACTCTTACTAATACGTGTATAAAAATTAACGACAACTCATGTATAAAAGTTATTAAAAGCAAAAACATTTAACAAAATGTCTTTTCTTATGCCTGTGTCATAAGATGTGTTCAGTTTTTAATGAAGTAAAGTTTTTGAATTAACACAAATTTAAGATTTTTTACCTCAAAGTAGAAAAACTATCCGACAAATTTAAAATAATGATCTCTAATCATGATTTTATTCAAAAGACATTTAACTGTTCGGGCAAAAGTGATTCGTTTTTATCTACACCAGGTTTAGCTCCCCTGCCCTTTATCGTCCTCCAAAGGACTCAATATACAGCAAAGAGAAAAAGCAGAGACAGTGAATCCTAGAAGACTGAAACACGATCATGTCGGCCGACACATAAGAAAATATAAGACGAGTAAATGGTACGCCCGGCAGTGTCCTCATACAGGTTACCATCTTCCTTCTTTTAGCTGTGTTGATAAAAATAGTGGTCAAGAAATTGATAGAAACACTTGACTAATTCATCATTTTGGATGTGAACTGCTTCTCCTAATAATGCAATATGGAATCGATAATGGCATTTGACGAGAGTCAGACATAATTATGGCTTACATGATTAATTCTATTTGATACATTTCGATCAGCCTGTTAACATTTTTGTTTTTTCATAAGTTTTTCATATTGGCCACTTTTCTTTGAAATCAGATTTATCATTCTTTTGTAGAATTTAAAATCATCTGTGGATTGAAAATTGATTTAGTTATCCTTTCCAATGATTGGATTTGAGTGTAATATCAAAAGACAACGCCCTCTCTCTCTATGTCTGTCTGTCTGTCTATCTGTCTCTCTCTCTCTCTCTCTCTCTCTCTCTCTCTCTCGCTCCCCCCCCCACCTTTTCCAATCCCTCCCTATCTTTCTGCGTCTCTCTGACATCTTCATTTCTTTCCTCTCTTTATCAATCAGTCTCACATCCCCCAAACTCCGCGTTCCTCTATTAAACATGTCTCAAGTCTCACCTGCGAGACAGGATAAGCGAGAACCACAAAGATGAAAGGCATTGATGACACCATGAAGAGAACACCTAGCAATTGTTTTACCTCTACACGATGTCTTCTTTGCATTGAATAAAGCGTGAGTTATATTCAATATAATATCGGGCAAACTGAACAGAAAAACATGCATCAAGACAATATCCTGTAAAAGGTTATAAAGTAATGATTGGAAAATAGATTGAGAAGTGTCGCTGTATAAAAACACGCCATACATAATGGCAACACAATGTAGGCTGACGCATCAGAAAATAAACGAGTGATGAAAATACTAATAAATAGCCGAAAGACATCCAACAGAGCATAATTTGCAACCATAAAAAAGATGGTTTACATAATGACAATAAGGTTGTAATAATGAAGGATCGCTGGTAAATATCAATTCAAAGAACTATAAAGATGAAAGAAAATCGGCTAATTTCGGAATAACAGAGTAGAAAACCGCCCCAGATAGAACCATCAGCAAAACAAACTGATTATAAAGAAAGTGAAGACCGAAGCTCATACTCTATAGTTGAGCGTGTACTTTGACGCGTGTTCATGAGAAAAATAATAGAGATAGAAATATTAAGTGCTAAAAATAAAAGACAAAAACAAAAACAAAAGAAAAAAATATTTCGAAAGATTTATAAAGAAGACAAATTCATTAAGAGAGAAAGAATAAAAAGAAAAAGAAAAAGAAGAATAAAAAGAAAAAAATGGGAAAGAAGATGGAAAGAAAGAGAGAGAGAGAGAGAGAGAGAGAGAGAGAGAGAGAGAGAGAGAGAGAGAGAAAGAGAGATTGAGAGAAAGAAAAAAAATAAAGAAATAAGGGATGGTACAAGATTAAGCTAGACTAAGAAAGAGGATGAGTCTAATACATACTGGACAGAGAGAGGAAGAAAAGAAAAAAAGGGAGGAGGGGAAATCAAGAGAGAAACAGAGGGAAACAAAAGGAGAAATCGTGTCGAAGAGGAGGAATCATAACGAGAAGAAAGAAATAGCTAATCTAGAAGTTTTAGATAAAGAAAAAGTAATAAATCGTCCTAGACATGATGTATTAGAAATGTTAAAAGAAAATTC
>JAWDGP010003227.1:10000-27366 GCA_033675545.1 Elysia crispata | reverse complement strand
ATGATAATGATGATGATATAACAATTCTGCTGAGGATGGTCTTGGTGATGATGGTGTGTGATGATGACGATGATGATGCTGATGCTGATGACCAAATTATTATGATATTGAAAATGGCAATGAAGAAGATAATGAATTCAGATGTTGAGAGATCAAGAGAGAGTGAGAGATAGAGAGTAGTAGTAGTAGTAGTAGTAGTAGTAGTAGTAGTAGTAGTAGTAGTAGTAGTAGTAGTAGTAGTAGTAGTAGTAGTAGTAGTAGTAGTTGTTGTTATTGTTATTGTTGTTGTAGTAGTAGTAGTAAAAGTAGTAGTAGTAGCTAGTAGTAGTAGTAGTAGTAGTAAGAGTAGTAGTAGTAATAGTTATTGTAGTAACAAGAGTAGTAGTAGTAGTAGTAGTAGTAGTAGTAGTAGTAGTAGTAGTAGTAGTAGTAGTAGTAGTAATAGTTATAGTAGTAACAATAGTAGTAGTAGTAGTAGTAGTAGTAGTAGTAGTAGTAGTAGTAGTAGTAGTAGTAGTAGTAGTAGTAGTAGTAGTAGTAGTAGTAGTAGTAGTAGAAACAGATGTAGAAACAATAAAAGACGAAATTGCAAAAGGGTTCAAATCATAGTCAGTGTGAGGGATTTTCTTTAGGCTCTGACGTACAAATATGGTTGCTTTTCATGGTTTATCTTTATTCTTACCCTCATTGGTCGCGGTTCAGTTCTAAATTACTTAATGTCTTCTTAGTCTCTCTCTTAGTCTTTTTTGGGATCCAATGCTGATAACTTTCATTTAAGTCTGTAAAGTTTATGATACTCCATAACGCGTAAACTTCACCACTATCACCACCATCCGTAAAAGATGTGTTCAAAATCATTTGCAGATAAAAACTCAGTTTAATCCATGAACTTTTCTCTTTTACATTTAATATCTAAGCGTCGTTTTGGAACAGCATTGTTAAAGCTTTTGGTTGACCTCTTATGTTTTTTGTCACTCAAGTTTCTTGCGCGTCCTTCAATTGACGATCATTGGGAGAAAAGAATCCAATCAGCCATGCGACGTGTTTCGCTGCATTCCAACTGGCACATTGTTAGATTCTTCGTGGCCCATAAATTGTGTTGAAATCTGGCAACGCAATGTTAGATCTGAAAAACGATATCTTTCAGACGTCAATATGGATTTTTCAAAATGCAAGTAAATGGGAAATTTTTAAAAAGGGTGTGGCTGTTCTTGATTTTCTTTCCTTATTGATTGTTGTGATGGAATGCATGGATATGCTATGGTTTAAAATCTACGTATTATGTTTTCGGCTTGTTTGGATGCATTTTAACACTACTTATTTAATCAGCATTTCAGTTATTATGTTTTTTATTTTATGTTCTTAAATCTTTATTACGGTATTCATTTATGGATTCAGATTATGCATAGTTGGCAGCCACATAATTATCACATTTTACTCTATTGAAAAAAAAAATACAACTTTGCTCCCTTCTTGTTTTAAACTTAGATGTATCTTTCCATTTATCCCAATCTCGCTACATTCATCATGATTTTTTAACTGCCCTTATATTCCGTGCTTCCTCTTTCTCTTTCTCTTTCTCTCTCTCTCTCTCTCTCTCTCTCTCTCTCTCTCTCTCTCTCTCTCTCTCTCTCTCTCTCTCTCTCGCTGTCTCTATCTGTCTCTCTCTTCCTATGTCTGTCTGTCTGTCTGTCGTCTCTCTCTCTGTCACTCTGTCTCTCTGCCTCTCTGTCTGTCTGCCTGTTTCTCTCTCGCTGTCTCTATGTCTCTCTCTTCCTACTGTCTGTCTGTCTGTCTGTCTGTCTCTCTCTCTCCCTCTCTCCCCTTCCTCTGGTATTGTTTTCCCTCCTTCATTCCTATTTGTAAAGTATTTCAAATTCAGTTCTTTAAGGGAAAAAAACCCAATAGAAACACATTGAAAGGAAACACAAACACCATGCGTGAATCCGTCCACACAGATACTCAACGAGTCGCCCCCCCCCCCCCCCCCCCCCCCGCCCCCCAGTCAAGTGCTCGACGTTTCGCGACTTTACCGAGCACGCTGTTCATGAGATCAAAAGATCTAGAGATTTGTTGTTTTTTTTTAATTTCAATGCAGCCCATATTGTGTCTCTCAGCTTACAGTCTTATCTGATGTCTCTGCTCAGAAACATTACACAGAACAGGGATTACTTTTGGTAAGTAGTACAAAGTAAGAATGCTGTTGCTTTATTCATCTGTTATTGTCGTTGTTGTTGTTTTAATATTATGTATAACTATTGCCCTCTTTTTATTATCATCAGTAGTGCAGGCAAAAGGATCAGTATGAGAACTTGCTATGATAGTAACAGCAGCAGCAGTAGTAGTAGTAGTAGTAGTAGTAGTAGTAGTAGTAGTAGCAGCAGCAGCAGCAGCAGCAGCAGTAGTAGTAGTAGTAGTAGTAGTAGTAGTAGTAGTAATAGTCGTAGCCGTAGTAGTAGTAGTAGTAAAGTAGTATTGGTAGTAGTAGTAGTAGTAGTAGTGGTAGTAGTAGTAGTAGTAGTAGTAGTAGTAGTAGTAGTAGTAGTAGTAGTAGTAGTAGTAGTAGTAGTAGTAGTAGTAGTAGTAGTAGTAGCAGTAGTGAGGCGTTGTTTACCTGTTTGCAAATTTATAACATCACTTTCCTCGAAAGTTAAAAAGAGTACCAACATCTTAATGTTAAGTCATGGTTTCAAAAATTGCTTCATGCATAAGTGTAGAACGTAATAGAGGTTTCTCAGTTCCGGGAATTTATTGGAAATCCCTTGAGAGTTAAATGAGGTGGATGTATAATAATAGATCTAAAGGTTACAGCTGATTTTTGTTTGTTTTGCACTCATCAGATATCAAAAAGGAAAAAAAAGGGAAAAGTAAAAAATGGCTGCCTACATCATCACAGCCTTTATGGTGGTTCTCTGTGGTCATGGTGAGATTCCTTTGTGTGATTGTATTTCATTTGTTAAAACTTGGGGGAATCTTTGTTACACGGCTGCCAATAGTATCATGAGGATGCTGTAAAATAATTATATGTCTTGGTAAATAAATGGAGAGAGAACTTCATTGTGCTAATATAATAAAAGTAGGAGCTCTTCCCGTAATCTTTTGTAATGGAGTATTTGTCGAGCACATTGCTTCGTTCTAGTATCATAAATCTAGATCTAGAGCAACGGCTTAAATAATCTGCTTGCGTCGTTTTCCATACAACTTGAGGTAAACATAAGATCCAAGTATACATTGAAATATAATGCTTTAGATTAATACCTTGAAATTAATATTTTTTATAAGAGAATTGTCAATTGGCATATTAATGTCTTATTTAGCACGATCTCTAATTCTGATGTCTAAAACTGCGGCCGGTCCAATCTTGTAAGCCATACATGACATTCTGTATTTGCTCTCCTGCAATAAAGACTTGAGCCCACCTTGCGATGGACAGGCTGTATCAAGTTATTAGATATATCAATACTTATTTCTTATCCTATTTCCTCCCTCCTCCACAATCATCTAAAGTAGTATCTACCTCCCTACCACTCCTAAAGCAATCTTGTACGTCGAGGCAACCATTCAGGCTTACGGCTGTGACCAGGACTGGACGAATTACGAAGATCATTGTTACACAGTCATTGTAGGAGAATGGGACAACAACAGGTACTAGAGAATATAATGTGAAGTTATTAAACATACAAGAATTCCTGAAATACATAAATCAGAACAATCTTGTTACACAGTCGCTGTAGGAGAATGGGACAGCAACAGGTACTAGGGAATATAATGTGAAGTTATTAAACATCCAAGCATTCCTGAAATACATAAATCAGAATAATCTTGTTACACAGCCATTGTAGAGAATGGGACAGCAACAGGTACTAGGGAATATAATGTGAAGTTATGAAACATCCAAGGATTCTTGATAGATAGATCAGAATAATCTTGTTACACAGTCGTCGTAGGACAATGGGACAGCAACAGGTACTAGGGAATATAATGTGAAGTTATTAAACATCCAAGCATTCTTGATAGATAGATCAGAATAATCTTGTTAAACAGTCGCTGTAGGAGAATGGGACAGCAACAGGTACTAGGGAATATAATGTGAAGTTATTAAACATCCAAGGATTCTTGATAGATAGATCAGAATAATCTTGTTACACAGTCGCTGTAGGAGAATGGGACAGCAACAGGTACTAGGGAATATAATGTGAAGTTATTAAACATCCAAGGATTCTTGATAGATAGATCAGAATAATCTTGTTACACAGTCATTGTAGGAGAATGGGACAACAACAGGTACTAGAGAATATAATGTGAAGTTATTAAACATACAAGAATTCCTGAAATACATAAATCAGAACAATCTTGTTACACAGCCATTGTAGAGAATGGGACAGCAACAGGTACTAGGGAATATAATGTGAAGTTATGAAACATCCAAGGATTCTTGATAGATAGATCAGAATAATCTTGTTACACAGTCGTCGTAGGACAATGGGACAGCAACAGGTACTAGGGAATATAATGTGAAGTTATTAAACATCCAAGGATTCCTGAAATACATAAATCAGAATAATCTTGTTACACAGCCATTGTAGAGAATGGGACAGCAACAGGTACTAGGGAATATAATGTGAAGTTATGAAACATCCAAGGATTCTTGATAGATAGATCAGAATAATCTTGTTACACAGTCGCTGTAGGAGAATGGGACAGCAACAGGTACTAGGGAATATGATGTGAAGTTATGAAACATCCAAGGATTCTTGATAGATAGATCAGAATAATCCTGTTTGTGAAAATATTCACAAGCGAAAGGGAAAGAGCTTTAGTGTTCTTTCATGTAGGATATTCATCGCGGGCAAATAAACTGAAATATTCAACCATAGCATTGATCTGACTTTGCATGTACTTTATCATGTAGAAGGTAGTTAGAGCTCCTTTTCTCAAACAGACGCCTGTCTCATGCTAAGCGAGGGTTGTAAGGTGGTAAGAAATCCAGAAGAGTCACTGTAGACCGCAGCATGATCACCTGTTATTGCTTGTAGTGGAAGAGTCACTGTAGACCGCAGCATGATCACCTGTTATTGCTTGTAGTGGAAGGAGGGAAGGGCGGAAGGTGCAAAAAGCCTCTCTCTCTCTCTCCCCCCCCCACACACACACTTTTTTTTTATTTCAAAGCTATGCGATATAATCTACTTAGATTTTCAGATATACATTAGAAATTTAAAGGCAAAGCGCTAATGTTGTAACAGCCACAAATCAAAATAATTATAATCCTGCATGGGGCATGATTTTTTTAAAAAAATCACATATTTACCAAGTTTTCCGTGAGCTGTTATGTTGCCCTCGTAACGAATGATTTCAAACATTCACTCATTCTTAATATAATGTAGTATTAAGTTTATGCCCAAAGCTATATCCCGGTAAGATTGTAGCAAAGATGATAGTTGTTCTTTACGAAAGTTGAACTCCAAAGTTTTCAAGACGTTTTGTAATCACCACAGGAGAGAACCGCAAACCATGAACAAATAAAATTACATCGGTAAATATAGTGTCAGATCTAAAGTACATTTGTTAAGTGTTTAAGTGTGTTAAAATATGATTACCCTTGACTCGCCCATCTTTCTTCTTCTTCTTCTTCTTCTTCTTCTTCTTCTTCTTCTTCTTCTTCTTCTTCTTCTTCTTCTTCTTCTTCTTCTTCTTCTTCTTCTTCTTCTTCTTCTTATTATTATTATTATTATTATTATTATTATTATTATTATTATTATTATTATTATTATTGTTATTATTATTATTATTATTATTATTATTATTATTATTATTATTATTATTATTATTATCATAATCATCATCATCATCATCATCATTATTATTATTATTATTATTATTATTATTATTATTATTATTATTATTATTATTATTATTATTATTATTATTATTATTATTATTATTATTATTATTATTATTATTATTATTATTATTATTATTATTATTATTATTATTTCCTCCATCTTAGTGCCAAGAACGTGTGCAGCGACCTCGGGGCGAATGCTACCAGTATCTGGTCCCCTGTAGAGATGGCTTTTATTGCTTCTTTGTGGCAGGTCAGTGATTTGGACTCCCTTAGATATATATATTAAGCCTTGCCGCTTTCATTCAGCCCATGTTTTACCCATCGAAAAAAAAAAGTAGAAATGACGATTTAAGTTAATAATGGTTTGATACAGCGGTGAAGCATCGGGAGAAATAGAGAGAGAGAGAGAGAGAGAGAGAGAGAGAGAGAGAGAGAGAGAGAGAGAGAGAGAGAGAGAGAGAGAATGAGAGAGAGAGAGAGAGAGAGAGTGAGAGAGAATGAGAGAGAGAGAATGAGAGAATGAGAGAGAGAATCAGAGAATGAGAGAGAGAGAGAGAAAGAGAGAGACAGACAGACAGACAGAGAGACAGAGAGACAGAGAAAGAGAGAGACAGAGAGAGAGGACGATATTCATATCAAGGAACAGAGTCTTCTAGAGGATCAAGACAATGAGGCCGAGGAAGAAGAGGAACAGGTAGGCCTATATTTCAATACACTTTTATATTGCGTTCTCTACATTTATCAATTATAGAAATGAAGGGTATCCGCCTTTTCAAGAAATCATGTGCCAATTTGACTCTTTAATTACAAAGACATTACACTATAGTATGTGTTTTTATTGTAAAAATTATATATTCGTGTGTGAAGTCCCACCAGATTGACAACCCTTACATGTGGACAGGACTCAGGGGAAGTGGAGGGGGATCCTGGGTTTGGGAGGACAAATCCAGCTTCAGCGTTCTTCAACCGGGTAGGTCTAGGAATGCTGCGCAAAACTCTTAAAGCAGTATACTTCAACCGGGTAGGTCTAGGAATGCCGCGCAAAACTCTTAAAGCAGCGTTCTTCACTCAGGTAGGTCTAGGAATGCCGCGCTAAACTCTTAAAGCAGTATTCTTCAACCGGTAGGTCTAGGAATGCTGCGCAAAACTCTTAAAGCAGTATTCTTCAACCGGGCAGGTCTGGAATGCCGCGCTAAACTCTTAAAGCAGTATTCTTCAACCGGGTAGGTCTAGGAATGCTGCGCAAAACTCTTAAAGCAGTATACTTCAACCGGGTAGGTCTAGGAATGCCGCGCAAAACTCTTAAAGCAGCGTTCTTCACTCAGGTAGGTCTAGGAATGCCGCGCTAAACTCTTAAAGCAGTATTCTTCAACCGGTAGGTCTAGGAATGCTGCGCAAAACTCTTAAAGCAGTATTCTTCAACCGGGCAGGTCTGGAATGCCGCGCTAAACTCTTAAAGCAGTATTCTTCAACCGGGTAGGTCTAGGAATGCCGCGCTAAACTCTTAAAGCAGTATTCTTCAACCGGGTAGGTCTGGAATGCTGCGCAAACTCTTAAAGCAGTATTCTTCAATCGGGCAGGTCTGGAATGCCGCGCTAAACTCTTAAAGCAGTATTCTTCAACCGGGTAGGTCTAGGAATGCCGCGCTAAACTCTTAAAGCAGTATTCTTCAACCGGGTAGGTCTAGGAATGCCGCGCAAAACTCTTAAAGCAGTATTATTCAACCGGGTAGGTCTAGGAATGCCGCGCAAAACTCTTAAAGCAGTATTCTTCAACCGGGTAGGTCTAGGAATGCTGCGCAAAACTCTTAAAGCAGTATTCTTCAACGGGGTAGGTCTAGGGATACCGCGCTAAACTCTTAAAGCTTTGAACTTTCATAGACTTCAAGCAAAATTGGAGATGACAAAAGAGTGAGTTGACAAAATCTTTGCTGGCCAAGAGCGTATTTCTGGATATTTCAGGGACTGTTCTAACCACAGTTTTCTATTTTGTGATTTTAACTTATCATGTGTCTCTCACTTCTCAAAAAAGAAGAGCATCGATTTTCTTTTACATTATCAAGGCCGAATGGGATGAGTGAATGAATACAATCATTTTACATCAAAACTCAGGCATTGTGATTAGCTCTAATAATAGAGATTGTTTCCTTTTTATTTTTTAAATAACTCTGCGTTATTTTTCGATGGTTGTCTTTCTGAAGCGGGTGACAAATTATTTCAGATAAAAAAGGAAATTTGTAAATAATTTTTTAGCTGATACCAGATCATGTCTATTGTTCACAACTATTATCTAACGGCGAGGATCTGACAAAAGATTCAACCGGTTTCCCAATTTAAAGGCAACCTTCGAGAATTTGTTTGTTGATTGATATACATGTAGCCCGCGTTCACAAGACGATGTTCCTAAGTCTGTCTGTCTATGAATTTGGTGTTCAATCCACACGTCTTGGAAAAATTGTATTTTCGAAGGGTCGCAATAATTAAAACTCCCGAGCGTTGGCCACTTACATAAATAAGGCACGGGTAGCTGACTGAGGTGGAGACTAGAGAGATAAAGGTTCTCTCAGTCTTCTGACGCCCATGGCCGAACCTTTGGCCCTTTGATACTTGTCCAACTCGGCTCAACAACAGTTCAGGATTTGTTGCGGAAACGCTTTTTGCGCACTCAAAGGAAATACTAAAAAAAAAAGTTAAAACAAAAAAAAAAAAAAAAAAGAAGTAAAATTTGTTTTTAATGTAACAAAGAATAAAAATAAAATAATAATAATAATAATACAATTAAAGGAAAGAAAATAAATATCAAGATAAAACTAAAAGAAAAAAAGAAAATGCTAAACAGAGGAAAATAAAAGAATACGAAAAATAAAGGGGTGAGGTGCGGCAGTATTATTTAAAAAAAAAAATAATGTAAAGTGACTTTTCGACGAGCGTCAGCTACTGCCTTTAGAATGGGCTACGATGTATCGTAAAGCTTCTACGCATCTTGCGGGCCTTATTTTCAATAGGTCTGAAAAGTGGCCAATATTGTTTTTCTCTTAATAACTTTACCTTTTTAACATAATTTGGTAAGAATTGATTGTTCTTATTTCTTAAAAGTCTGATAATGAAAAATTTTAGCCGTTTCAAGTCAGACACACATTAATTACATTTATTTCTCATATATTCTTGTAATGGTTCATGTTTTGGGGTTGTTGTTGTTGTTTTTTGGTTTTTTTTCTGTAAGTGTTTTTATCCATGCTGCTGCTGTTATGAAATTCCCATTGATGTAATGTTGCTGCTGTAATTGTTTTGTCTTCCTTTTTTTTCTGTATATAAAAAAATCAAAGTCAAAGTAATCAAGAAATACAAGATAATAGTTCACCAATCATGTCCTCATCTGCAGAGACAGGCGAGTACTGGTCAGTATTGGACAAACTATATCCTGTGCAGGGGTCATCTACTGGTCAATCCTTGGCCCTTACCCGACAAGGGAATCCTGTCTTGATGTCCTCTCACGACACCGCTGGGGGCGTGGTTTGCAAGAAACGTAAGGACACGTTCTCTGTTTGTTTACAAGGCTGTCTGTGAAGTGTCATTACTGATTCCTGCACGTCCTGGGATAAGAGAGGCGTAGAGTCTAGGTCTAATAATACTGGATTTTCTAAAGAAGAGATAGGAAAAAGGGAAGCAGGGAGTCAGAGATAGAGAGAGAGGGGGTAAGAGAGAGAGAAGGGAGACAGAGAGACAGAGAGAGAGAGAGAGAGAGAGGGTGAGAGAGAGAGAGACAAACAGACAGGCAGACAGAGACAGAGACAGAGATAGACAGATAGCCAGACAGGCAGAGAGAGACAGAGAGAGAGAAAAACAGACAGACAAACAGACAGAGAGGGACAGACAAACAGGCAGAGAGAGAGACAGAGAGAGACAGAGAGAGAGAGAGAGAGAGAGAGAGAGAGAGAGAGAGAGAGAGGGTGAGAGAGACAAACAGACAGATAGATAAAAGACAGAGACAGAGACAGACAAAGAGAGACAGAGAGAGATAGACAGATAGACAGACAGGCAGAGAGAGAGACAGAGAGACAGAGAGAGACAGAGAGAGGCTGAAAGAGACAAAGTATAGACTCCTCGCTTCCACCATTTCTCCCATCCATTTTTTCCCCAGCCCTGCCCAGAGTGTTCGCGCTGACCACCGTACTGAACCAGACCTCTCCTAGTCTGGGCGACCGACTGGACATTGTCCAGTCCTTCCAGCGGGTGTTGCCACCTGTACTGTCACAGGTCCCTTCACGGGTTGACTCGCCGCTGGTGGAGCTGGAAGTGACCACAGACACGTCATGCGCCTTCCAGTGTCACAGGTGAGACTGTCCGGCAAAGGTAGGACCAGTGAGTAGCCAGTTTCAATCCTGTAATAGTGTGGAACCTTATGGTGCGACAGACATAATAAGAAGAAAAAAAGACGGTTTTTTTTTTTTTCGGAGACGCGATATTGGCAATCGGTAAAAAGATTTAGAAAATAATTGATTTTTTTTTTTAAAAATAGTTTTGTCTAAAGGCATAAAGTTTTTTTTTACTTTAAAAGCGTAAGGGCAAGACATTTTTCTGTATCATTTTATCTTTGTTTTGTATTATTTTTTAAAGAATAATTCATTATTCTTAATTTTCTGCCCTTCTTTACAAACACTTTCAACTTCAGATGATTTGTAGTTTATAATTACACGGGAAGCTTAAATAATATTTTTTTTTTCTGCAGATATTCAAACCAGTTTCAATCCTTTTTGTCAGTCTAGTACCAATTATCTTTATAAATAAGTATGTTATTTCAGAACTTCACCATGCCGTGTCATCGAACTAAGCTGCATCACCCAGTACCACTGTGGCACATATCGATGTTCACTCTTCGATGGTCTTCCAGTGTAACAGATACATATCGATGTTCTCTCTCTGGAACTTTCGAATTACGGTTTGACGATATTTTAAACGAACACTTACTGTATTCACCTTCAGAGAAAGACCAACAGGAGTTATCTATCTTGGAGTGCGTCACTGCTCAAGTGTATCGCAGCCAATCTGCTAATTTAATGTGATAATTATATCAGATGTTGCTATGATTTGAAGAAGATTTCAACATAAGTAATAAACCATCTGCAGTGGCAATATCAAGAAGGTGAATAAAACCTTTATGCTCACCCTAAAATTGTGTCATTGCTTCACGAATCTTTATTTCTAGGTTGTCTTGTGTTTATTCAAGTTCCCATATGTGACTTGATGTATAAAACAATAAGACATAAGCCGCTAAATTTGTGAATATTGTGTTAAGAAAGAGGTAGGCAAGGGAGGATGAGAGAAGTGGCACAAAGAGGGCGAGAGAGAGAGAGATAGAGAGAGAGAGAGAGAGAGAGAGAGAGAGAGAGAGAGAGAGAGAGACAGACAGACAGACAGACAGACAGAGAGACAGACAGACAGGACAGACAGACAGACAGACAGACAGACAGACAGACAGACAGACAGAGACACAGACAGACAGATTGAAAGAGTTAAAGACGCGGTGAGAAAAAGAGAGTATTTCCTCTAAACCGAAAGTTTATATTGTATTGCCCATCCCGGATACTCTTACAACTCGCTATATCCGATATTCTAAGATTTCATCAGCAGATTTTCGTATTTGTCTCAGATTTCTTACATTTTTAATCTCTTTCTTGCAAGTTGGTCTAAGGAAAAAGCTCATCAGGAATTGAGAATTGAGCATCTTATGTTGCTCATAATTGACAAATCACTCATTGAATGCGCATAAGACTCCTTTGCAAAAAAAGTTTGGAGAATGCTGGGTGATCTAAGACATAAGAAAATCGTTTAACCGAAGAGTTCAAAAAGAAGATGAATAATCCTGAGGCAACCCAAGTGCGAAAAGAAACGTGACTGTGTTGCCCTATCCTCTTGGAACGATGACAGATTCGAAAAATTTTAAGTGTGTTGATCAGTCCACCTCATCCTCCTGACTTTCTGTCTCTCCCTCTGGCCTTCAAACCTGCACCTGATCAGTGATGGAGGGCTGGCGGATCTTCCACTCTACCCTTCAATCTACACCTTACCAGAGAGAGAGAGAGAGAGAGAGAGAGAGAGAGAGAGAAACAGACAGACAGAGACAGAGCCTGAGAGAGACACAGAGAGAGAGAGAGAGAGAGAGAGAGAGAGAGAGAGAGAGAGATTGAGATAAGTGCAGAGAGACAGGGAGAGAGGTTGAAGAGAGTGGGTGGGGGATAAAGATGCAATTTGAGGATAAGAAAGACTCAAAGAGGGGGAGATGCGCTGAATGATGAACACAGAGAGCGATGCAGAGAGAGGAGGAAAGAAAAGATAAATATGCAGAAGAGACTCACAGACAGAGAGATAAAGAGGAATAGAATGTCGAGAGCAGTTTAGGGAGAAAGAGATGGAAGGCTGGGAGGTTTTCATCCAAATCCCCTCTTTTCTCTTTTCCTTTCTGTCTATCTCTTTATTCTTCTCACATTATACCGTTTGTTCTCTTTTCTCTCTCTTTCTATCTTTAAAACTTCGCAGTCTCGTAAAAACATCAAGTCCTTAAAATACCTAAGTTTCGCTCATAGAATTCGTCTACGCCTGCACCTGACAATTATAAGCTTTTATGTTTTCTCAGTTCTTCTTTTCTTAACAGCGTTCTAAGATTATTGATCTTTTTGTTTGAAAAAGCCTTATTAGCACGCGCTGCAAATTGCTTTAATAATGTAATAAGCTCCTCAATGTAGTTTCTCTCAAACACTTTAATACTGTGCTATTTTGGCTCTGTTTTCCAGAGACATACTTTTGCTTTCTATTGATGAATAAATTCACGAACGGTGTCTTTTGACCCTGTTGCCATATTGTAGCTAATAACGAAAACTTTAAAATTCTGATCAAATGGGTCAGGTAAAAAAGTAATGAAACCGGCAAGCGTGGAAACATCGACAACACAACCATAACAACAACAACAACAACAACAACAACAACAACAACAACAACAACAACAATACTGAAAGAAACTACAAACGAATCTCGAACCTCATAATAGTCTTCGAGTCTTAAGTTCTTTAAAAACAGATTTATTTTATCTTGCTTAGTCCTTCTTTCTTTCTTTCTCTCTCTCTCTCTCTCTCTCTCTCTCTCTCTCTCTCTCTCTCTCTCTCTCTTTCTTTCTGTCTGTCTGTCTGTCTGTCTGTCTGTCTGTCTCTCTCTGTCTCTCTCTCTCTCTCTCTCTCTCTCTCTCTCTCTCTCTCTCTCTCTCTCTCTTTATATATATATATATATATATGACTTACTGACTGACTTATTGCCGTGTCGCATCCCAGTTCACCGTCTGTGACGCTTCGGCAGCTTTCTCTATCCTCGCAGAGAGTTCTCTCCACTGTTTCCTGTCCTTTGCGAGCTCAGTGATTTTGACCAGATCATCGGTTGAATGGAGTCTAAAATGGTCAATTAGTCCTAGATCTCTGTTCAGTACGATTGGGAGAGTTGTTGTCGGCCGTCCTCTTAGTTTGTGGCCATATTGGATGAAGTAGGCTCTTGTTGCTCTGTTGGCAGGGATGTCGCTGTCTCTACGAAGAATATGCCCAAAGAGGTTCCACCGGGCTTTTAGAATTTGCAGCGAGAGGGGCTTTTCCTGGCATTTTTTATACAGTGACTTATTTGTGATTTTTACTGGAAATTTAATGTTTAGGACCTTTTTCAGTTGTTTTCTCTGGAAAGCGTTTATTTTCTCTTCTTCGGTGAGAGTCAGTGCCCATGTGCTACAGTTGTATAGTAGTATGGATTTCACAAGGGACTTATAAAGTTGTATTTTGGTTGTGGTTTTGAGTTTATTTCCTTTCATCCACACGTGGTAAAGCTTGTTGAGGGCTGCGGTGGAGAGCTGTTTTCTCCTTTCTACATCCTCGAGATCACCAATGAGTGAGCCCACTTTCTTTGCGTTTTTCCAGTCTTCCTCGTTTTTTGAAAGAGCTGTGAATTCTGTTTTGTCTGTGTTTACTTTTAGTTGGTACTTATGTAGCGTTTCTTGGATTTCGTTGATGTTAACGTAGTCCTGTCCGATAAAATCCACGTCGTCTGCGTAAGCTATCTCGTTTGGAATTTCTTTTTCATATTTCACTATTGGTCTGGGTAGTGTGGTTCTGACCTCCTTCAGAGCGTGTTCTAGATAGACAATAAAAAGGACTGGACTAAGACTATCTCCTTGGGGAGTCCCGACATTGCTTATAAATGTATTTGTTTTTGTGGCGCCATTGATTCTTGTTTTTATTTTTGTATTGCTCAAAAGAAAGCGTATTATTCTCAGCTCATCTTCGTTTACGATTGTTGCGATTATGTTGAGCAGTTGGTTTCTATCTATTGTGTCAAACGCCGCACTCATGTCAATCCCTGAAATTTTTATGATGACATCTTCTTTCAGTGTTTTTGCGGCCAACCATTTGTGGGTCCAGACAACATCTATATATATATATATCTTTCTCTCGGACTAACGAAGTGAAAAGTGAAGGCAGAAAGAAGGGTTCGCCTTAAGATCGGACAGCTTTTTGTGATCAGTTTAAAAAAGACATGCGCAAATGTAAAATAGTTTAATGGTTTAGAAATTTAAATATCATTATCTTTGGTTAATCGGATTTCTTTTTACTCTATTCGTTCAGCAGTTGAACTTGCTAGTAACAACCACGCAAGAGGCAGTCAAGGTAATAGGGAAAAATAAACAAACCTCAAGGCGTGTTGACAAACTGAATAAACTCACTCCTAGATACAAAGGAAAACTATATCGAGTTAATCAGTTATGGAATAGAGTTACCTATCTTAAAACTCATACAACATAAAATCACGGTTTTAACTGATTTTCCAAAAAATTTAAATATTCATCCCACTATGTATCATGACAGTGAAAAAGTTTTTTATTTAATTATTATTGGGTAAGAAGTGCAGATTAAAGTTTATTTCACGGGTGTTGCTCCTTTAAAAATAAATTTTGACGATCAAAATTGTAAAGAAATGCGTCGCAAGTAAACCGCATGAAGAAAGTGTGTCACTGTTAACTTAAATCAATCAGGAAAGCTTGAACTTTGCCTGGCAAGGCAACTTCGCCAGGAACTGGCCCCAAGCCCTAACGGTGTTAAGGCCCGTAAAACGGTCAAGGTCCACATACTATGACGGCTCGCGCCCGTCGTCATTTATGCTTTGGGTCTGATGTGGCTCCTCCCATAAAACACCGGGATGCACACTTGTGTGCATCACTTTGGTGCTTGGATGCTGGCAGGGAAGTTTTGTCGTGGGTTGTGTGAGAAGCACAACCTGCTCAGAGGTACCGGCGACTTGGGTACTTCGTCGATGTGGTGTCGGTGGGCCGGCTATCCTGAGAGTGTCTATATGGCGGAGGTTCAGAGCTGAAACCCTTCACCCCCTGCAATCTTTTGACATATCTCCCATTATAGGGAGTTGACTATCTTTCTTTAAAGGGAGATTGTTTTTGTTTTTTGTTTTACTTCGAAAGGGGCATTATCCATTAAATATGCGACACTCTCCTTTTTATTTGTTATCTTTCACGAGAGAGGAATTTCATATAATTTTCCGTTACTCTACTAACGCACTGTCCACTGGTGACAGGCACGTCATATCTGCTTATCAGGACAAAAATCTTTATAGACTCTGACCCGATGAGACTGTAAGTCTTTGTAGGGATCTGTAAATACTCATTTTTTTATGTCTAGTTTCCATCCTAAAGTCATAAATGGCTGCACAGTTTTAATCAAATTGAAGATAAACCGAGAGAAAAAGAGAAATGGATCGAACATCAAAGAGTACGAAGAAGCTTTAAAATGAAGACGAGATAGAGAGAGATACAGATACACACAGAGAGATATACAAATATACAAAGAAAGAGGTAAATCCAAATAGCAAGGCGAAAGTACCACACTTGAACGACAACATGGTAATTATAAAGAAATTCAAAAAGACGAGTGTGTCTCAAGAGATAGTGTAATACAAAGGGTAAAAAGGAATAGGCACAAACTTTATAAGTACTGGTATGGGACAAAAAAACTTGTACTTATCATTTAACGCATTAATGTTCAACTACTAAACGACTAAAGTAAAAAGAAATTCGATATATGAGATAATTTTGTTTAAATTTCTAAACTATTAGACAAGATTTCATTTGATAATGACTTTATGAATTTAGAAAAAAAAAATTGTCTGATCTCAAGGCGAATACTCGAGTTGTCGTTATTTTTGCATTTCACCAGTTATTGTCCTTCTTAACGTAAGGCCACATTAGATTTTTACACGTATTTAAAGAATTTATGCGCTTTTTGAGTAATAAAATCGTGTGCTTTTTCTTTCATCTCTTTCTGGTTTTCCGTTTTTACACTTTCTCTCTTTGTGTATCCCTCTCTCTTACTTTGAATTCCTTCATCTCTCTCTCTCTCTCTCTCTCTCTCTCTCTCTCTCTCTCTCGCTATTTTTGCTCTGTTTCTCCTTCTCTCGCTCTCTCTTTTTGCTCTCTGTCTATCTGTCTGTCGGTCTGTCTGTACTCTTTTTGCTCTCTGTCTATCTGTCTATCTGTACTCTTTTTGCTCTCTGTCTATCTGTCTATCTGTCTGTCTGTTTGTCTATCTGTCTGTCTGTCTGTCTGTCTGTCTGTCTCTCTCTCTCTCTCTCTCTCTCTCTCTCTCTCTCTCTCTCTCTCTCTCTCTCTCTCTCTCTCTCTCTCTCTCTCTCTCTCTCCGTCTGTTCTGTGAATTATGATACATTTAGTTTATGCTTCTGTCTATGTCCGTTTATATGTCCTTTTTCTCTATACCTCTGTATCCCTATTCCTTCCTTTTTTCGGTTTATTTCCCTTCCACGCTCTCTCAATCTCTCTCTCTCTCTCTCTCTCTCTCTCTCTCTCTCTCTCTCTCTCTCTCTCTCTCTCTCTCTCTCTCTCTCTCTCTCACGCTCTTTGTCTGTCTCTCTTGCTCTCTCTTCTGTGTGATTTTTCTCGCAGTTTTGAATATTTTTTTTTTTCACTTATTAGCTCTGTTTTAACTTTTCTTTCTCTCTGTTTTTGCGCTCTGTCTATCTGTCTGTCCGTCTGTCTGTATGTCTCTCTCGCTCTGTCTGTCTGTCTGTCTGTCTGTCTGTCTGTCCGTCTCTCTCTCTCTCTCTCTCTCTCTCTCTCTCTCTCTCTCTCTCTCTCTCTCTCTCTCTCTCTGCTCTAAGAATTATGATACATTTTTTTATGCCTCTGTCTTTGTCCGTTTATATCTCACTCTTTTTATACACCTCTGTATCCCTATTCCTTCCTTTTTTGGTTTATTTCCTTTCCACGCTCTCTCTCTCTCTCTCTCTCTCTCTCTCTCTCTCTCTCTCTCTCTCTGTCTCTCTCTCTCTCACTCGCTCTTCGTCTTTCTCTCTTGCTTCCTCATCTGTGTAAATTTTCTCGCAGAATTGAATATATTTTGTTTTTAATTTTGGTGTCCGTATTTCAATAAGTATAATTATGAAGCCTCCTCTGTAACTGTGTGTCGCTA
>JAWDGP010003227.1:0-5000 GCA_033675545.1 Elysia crispata | reverse complement strand
ATCCCTCATCTGTGTGATTTTTCTCGTAGAATTGAATATATTTTGTTTTTAATTTTTGTGTCCGTATCTCAGTAAGAATATTAAACAATCCTCCTCTGTAACTGTGTGTCGCTATTCTTATATATATTTCTGGTCTTTCATTTTTTGCTCTCTCTCTCTCTCTCTCTCTCTCTCTCTCTCTCTCTCTCTCACTCATTCTCTCACTCGCTCTTTGTCTTTCTCTCTTGCTCCCTCATCTGTGTGGTTTTTCTCGCAGAATTGAATATATTTTGTTTTTAATCATTGTGTCCGTATCTCATTAAGAATATGCAATAAGCCTCCTCTGTAACTGTGTGCCGCTATTTCTTCTATATGTTTCTCGTTCTTCCTCTTTTGTTCTCTCTCTCTCTCTCTCTCTCTCTCTCTCTCTCTCTCTCTCTCTCTCTCTCTCTCTCTCTCTCTCTCTCTCTCTCTCACTCGCTCTTTGTCTTTCTCTCTTGCTCCCTCATCTGTGTGATTTTTCTCGCAGAATTGAATATTTTTTCCTTTTATATTTTGTGTCCGTATGTAAATAAGTATATTAATCAAGCCTCCTCTGTAACTGTGTGTCGCTATTTCTTATACATGTTTCTGGTCTTTGCTCTTTTGTTCTCTCTCTCTCTCTCTCTCTCTCTCTCTCTCTCTCTCTCTCTCTCTCTCTCTCTATCTATCTCTATCTTATCTCTCTCTCTTTCTCTCTCTTTCCCTAAATCGGTCTGTGTCTATCAATATCTCTATATACCTATCCATCAGTCTCCTTGCTCCTATTTGAAAGCCGGTTTTTTCCCGCAAAACTTTACAATGTAGCCCATCTGTTATATCTTTAACCATTATACTATGTTAGATGCCTTTCGAACATCAGCTTTTTACTTATACATCGCCCTGTTATCTCTTTGCAACATGTAGGTGCTTTAAAAATAAATAACAGATTGAGGGTCCATGAAATGAGTATCAGGCAGCCCAACCAATTCATACTTAAACAACCTTTTCCCCCACCCCCGCCCAAGTCTCTACGACTCACTTACTTAATACGAATCACTTTAATCGAACAGTTTATTATCTTTGTATAAAATCATGATTGAGATCGTTAGATTAAGTTTGATTCATAGTTGTTTTTTTTTAACTTGAATTAAAAGATTTATGTACATTCAACAACTTATGATAAAATTCAATAAAATTCACGCCAATTGATAGCGATTAAGACGCATTTTGTATGTTTTTGCTTTAAAATTTTTTTATACATGAGTTGTCGTTATTTTTGCATTTCACCAGTTATTTTCCTTCTTAACATTAGATTTCTACAAGCATTTAAAGAGTTTATGCGCTTGCTGAGTGATTAAGTCGTGTGCTTTTTCTTTCTACTCTTCCTGGTTTTCCGTTTTCACACTTTCTCTCTTTGTCCATCTCTCACTCTTACTCTGTATTCCTTCATATCTCTCCGTGTGTCGCCTCGTCGCTCTGTTTTTCCTTTTTCTTTCTCTCTGTTTTTGCGCTCTGTCTATCTGTCTGTCTGTCTGTCCGTCTGTCCGTCTGTCTGTCTGTCTTTTTCACCAGTTATTTTCCTTCTTAACGTAAGGCCACATTAATAATAATAATAATAATAATAATAATAATAATAACCATTTATAAAGCGCCGTATATCACCTTAAATAAAATGCTCTAGGCGCGTACAGATTTTTCACAATAAAAACAGTAGATATATAATTTGACATCAATAAGACCCTAAAATATGAAAAATGTCACACAAAGGCTTGTTTAAAAAGGAAAGTCTTTAAATGTCGTTTAAAATTGTCGTGTGTAAAAGATAGTTTTAAATATGCCGGGAGGGCATTCCATTTAATGGGAGAGTAAATTGAAAAAGCCCTATCACCTAGCGTTGAATGAGATCGTGGTACAGCTAGTTTATTATTACCACTTGATCTTAAAACTCTATTAGGCCTATGACATTCTAAAATTTCTTGAATATGAAAAGGAGATATATTTTGAAAAAATTTATGAACAAAGGTCAGTACTTTAAAATCAATTCTTTGCTTAACTGGAAGCCAGTGAAGATCTTTTAAGACAGGTGTAATGTGCTGATGCTTTTTAGCACAGGATACAATCCTGGCTGCCTGATTTTGTACTCTCTGAAGTTTAATTATTGAGTTAAGAGATACTCCAGTAAGCAATGAATTACAGTAGTCTATTCTGCTCATTACTAAAGAGCTGACTAGAAGTTGAGCAGTATCTTCATTAATATAGCTTCTGATCATGCTAATATTCTTAAGATGGTAGTACGATTGCTGACATATGCTATTGATCTGACAAGACATAGTAAAATTTGCGTCTAAATAACATCCCAGATTCTTTACTGAACTTGAAACAGGAACGCTGGAACTTTTTATTTGAACACTATTAAAGTTAAGATCTATAAGAGCTTTGTTCGTCCCAAACACGATCACATCTGTTTTATCACTATTTAACTTAAGTTTGTTAGAGTTCATCCAATCTGCAATTTCAACAACACATTTTTCGATTGACTCCTTTTGGTAAGATGCAGTCTCAAGCGTATTATCAAGTGGTACATAGAGCTGGGTGTCGTCTGCGTAGAGATGATAATTTACTCCATGCCGCTCTGCAATGTCAGCTACAGGTGCTGTGTACATGGTGAAAAGTAGAGGTCCCAGGACAGAACCTTGTGGGACACCATATTTTAGAGGAGATGGAGTTGCTTCGTTATTGTCGATGGATACTGTCTGCGTTCTGTCCTTAAGATAAGCATTAAGCCAATAAAGGGCTTTTCCATCGATGCCAAAACGTGAATGCGCGCGAGCCAATAGTATATCATGGTCGATTGTGTCGAAAGCAGCGCTTAAATCCAGTAGAACAGACTTTTTATTATCGATGTAACGGAGGATGTCGTTGGCAACTGTTAGCAAAGCAGACTCAGTGCTGTGATGTTTTTTATAAGCAGATTGAAAGTTAGTATGAAGATTGTTAAACGCGAGGTGTTGTAAGATTCTGCTCGATACGATTTTTTCGATAAGTTTGGAGATTATCGGTATGTTAGAGACTGGTCTATAATTTTTCATCTCCTCCTTATCCAGGGATGCTTTTTTGATTAACGGTGTTACATAGGCCTGCTTCAAGGAAGATGGAAAGTCATGGTTTGCTAGACTTGAGTTTATGATGTCAGCTAATGAAGGGGCGAGTTCCTTATGAGCCTCTTTGAAAAGCCAGGCAGGAATTTTATCCAGTACGCAACTTTTGTTTGGCATAGCGATTATAAGTTTATCGACTTCTTCCACTAAAGCAGGCCTAAATTCTTGCAGAGTCGATGAAGGATTAGATGGTGGTTCGTTATTTGGCGTTAAAGTTGACTCGCTGTCAAGTTGATTTCTTATATTATCGATCTTGCCGCCAAAGAATGAGCTGAAGCTGTTGCACAGCTGTTCAGTGTCATCGTGAGAAGGAAGTACTGGTTTGTAAGATGAGGTTGGTTTATAAAGGCTTTTCACAAGTTTATAAAGTTCATTAGAATTGCCTTTGCACTCAAAAATCCTTTCTTTAAAATATTTCTTCTTACTTTTGACCAGCATGTCGTTCACTTTGTTTTTAGCATAGACATAAATCTGTCTGTGTATCTCAAGTCTAGACTTTCTCCACTTTCTCTCAGCACATCGGCGCTCTTGTTTTAAGGTGCGTAGTTCATCGGTGTACCAATGGGAGTTCGGGCGGATCGGTACATTTTTAGTTTTAACAGGAGCCAGGAGATCAAGTACGGCTTCTACTGTTTCGTTAAAAATCTCTACTTTATCATGGACAGTCTCTTTGGATGATACTTTCTCTGTCACGTTAGAGTCTACTATTAATTTTCTTAACGTGTCACTGTTGATTTTCCTTGTTTTTCTGTATGTTACTTTCTTTTTCTCAGCTTTAGGTTTCTGAAGGTTTAAATCAAAATGAATACAGCTGTGGTCAGAAATATCACAGTCGTCAACTTTAAGGCTTGACACAATTTGTTCTTTTTTATGAGTTATGATTAAGTCAAGTATGTGTCCGTTCATATGCGTGCTGTTATTCACAAGTTGAGTGAGATTTACTGACTCTATCAGTTTTGAAAATTCTTCCGCTTTTTTATCTGATGCATCATCAATGTGAAAGTTGAAGTCACCCATCAATATCATTTTGCCTGATAGCAGACATCGTTCTAAAATATATTCAGAGAACTCTTTCATGAACATTCCTACGTTTAATTTGTTCTTAGATGATGGCGGAGGACGATAGAGACAAATGAATCGTAGTAAATTATTGGAGTAGTTGGCAGTTACTTCAAGATGTTCAAAAGACTTGAATTTAATGGTTTTGACCTTCTGAAGCTTTAGTTGTTCTTTGAAAATAATGATAATACCCCCTCCAGTCCTATTTGCTCGTACGTGTAAATGATTATCATACCCTTCTGGAATAAGATGAGCTAGGGTCGGGTCCTCCTCACTTGTTAGCCACGACTCAGTAATGCAAAAAATATCAAAGTCGTGATCTAGTATGTAATCACAGATTAGAATTGCTTTATTGCATACAGATCTTGCATTTAATAAGCCAACTTTAAAGGTATTATTATTTCTCTTTCCTTGCCCTGTCAGCACAATAAGGTTGTCGGCAATAGTTTTGTTAGTTCTATGTTTGGTTTCTTTTCTGTATGAGTTGATTATTACAGGTATAGCCCGTCTTTTCTTTCGGCCAGCTCGTGTGCCTCTCCTTATTTTCTTACTTAAACTAATATTGTTTTCCCTCAGGCACCTCACAGTATGTACAGATGATTGGGTATTGCAACCACGTAGTTGACGCAGTTCGTTCACTGTATAAATAAAACGTTCTTCATCGTTTACTTTCTGAACCATATTAACTTCAGAGCCTTGACACACCCAGTCTGATCTAAAACTTTGTAACTATGATAAAAATGGCTGCGCAATGATAGTAGATATGTTAAAAAGCGTCATTAG
>JAWDGP010003223.1:0-11598 GCA_033675545.1 Elysia crispata | reverse complement strand
GTGCTTCCCGCCGATCCATCTTGTGCTTCCCGCCGATCCCATCTTGTGCTTCCCGCCGACCCATCTTGTGCTTCAAGCTTCGATACATCTTTAAGTGCTTCAAACCGTTTATCCATCTTGTGCTTCCCGCCGATCCATCTTGTGCTTCCCGCCGACCCATCTTGTGCTTCCCGCCCACCCATCTTGTGCTTCCCGCCGATCCATCTTGTGCTTCCCGCCCACCCATCTTGTACTTCCCCGCCGATCCATCTTGTGCTTCCCGCCCACCCATCTTGTACTTCCCGCCGATCCATCTTGTGCTTCCCGCCGATCCATCTTGTGCTTCCCGCCCACCCATCTTGTGCTTCCCGCCGATCCATCTTGTGCTTTCCACCGACCCATCTTGTGCTTCGCCCCCCCCCCCTCTAATCTTGTACTTCCCGCCCACCCATCTTGTGCTTCCCGCCGATCCATCATGTGCTTTCCGCCGATCCATCTTGTGCTTCCCGCCATCCCATCTTGTGCTTCCCGCCCACTAATCTTGTGCTTCCCGCCCACCCATCTTGTGCTTCCCGCCCACCCATCTTTTGCTTCCCGCCGATGAATCATGTGCTTCCCGCCGATCCATCTTGTGCTTCCCGCCGATCCATCTTGTGCTTCCCGCCGACCCATCTTGTGCTTCCCGCCGACCCATCTTGTGCTTCAAGCCGATCCATCTTGTGCTTCAAGCCGATACATCTTGTGCTTGCCGCCGATCCATCATGTGCTTCCCGCCGACCCATCTTGTGCTTCCCGCCGATCCATCTTGTGCTTCCCGCCCACCCATCTTGTGCTTCCCGCCGACCCATCTTGTGCTTCCCGCCGATCCATCTTGTGCTTCCCGCCCACCCATCTTGTACTTCCCGCCGACCCATCTTGTACTTCCCGCCCAACCATCTTGTACTTCCCGCAGACCCATCTTTTGCTTCCCGCCGATCCATCTTGTGCTTCCCGCCGATCCATCTTGTGCTTCCCGCCCACCCATCTTGTGCTTCCCGCCCACCCATCTTGTGCTTCCCGCCGACCCATCTTGTGCTTCCCGCCGACCCATCTTGTGCTTCCCGCCGACCCATCTTGTGCTTCCCGCCGATCCATCTTGTGCTTCCCGCCGACCCATCTTGTGCTTCCCGCCCACCCATCTTGTGCTTCCCGCCCACCCATCTTGTGCTTCCCGCCGATCCATCTTGTGCTTCCCGCCGATCCATCTTGTGCTTCCCGCCGATCCATCTTGTTCTTCCCGCCGATCCATCTTGTGCTTCCCGCCCACCCATCTTGTGCTTCCCGCCCACCCATCTTGTGCTTCCCGCCGACCCATCTTGTTCTTCCCGCCGACCCATCTTGTGCTTCCCGCCGACCCATCTTGTGCTTCCCGCCGACCCATCTTGTTCTTCCCGCAGACCCATCTTGTACTTCCCGCAGACCCATCTTGTACTTCCCGCCCACCCATCTATTACTTCCCGCCGACCCATCTTGTACTTCCCGCCCATCCATCTTGTACTTCCCGCCCACCCATCTTGTGCTTCCCGCCGACCCATCTTGTGCTTCCCGCCGACCCATCTTGTTCTTCCCGCCGACCCATCTTGTACTTCCCGCCGACCCATCTTGTGCTTCCCGCCGACCCATCTTGTACTTCCCGCAGACCCATCTTGTGCTTCCCGCCGACCCATCTTGTGCTTCCCGCCCACCCATCTTGTACTTCCCGCCGACCCATTTTGTGCTTCCCGCCGACCCATCTTGTGCTTCAAGCCGATCCATCTTGTACTTCCCGCCGACCCATCTTGTACTTCCCGCCCACCCATCTTGTGCTTCCCGCCGACCCATCTTGTACTTCCCGCAGACCCATCTTGTACTTCCCGCCGACCCATTTTGTGCTTCCCGCCGATCCATCTAGTGCTTCCCGCAGACCCATCTTGTGCTTCCGCCCACCCATCTTTTGCTTCCCGCCGACCCATCTTGTGCTTCCCGCCGATCCATCTTGTGCTTCCCGCCGATCTATCTTGTGCTTCCCGCCGACCCATCTTGTACTTCCCGCCGACCCATCTTGTGCTTCCCGCCGACCCAACTTGTGCTTCCCGCCGATCCATCTTGTGCTTTCCGCCCACCCATCTTGTGCTTCCCGCCGACCCATCTTGTGCTTCCCGCCGATCCATCTTGTGCTTCCCGCCGACCCATCTTGTGCTTCCCGCCGACCCATCTTGTGCTTCCCGCCCACCCATCTTGTGCTTCCCACCCACCTATCTTGTGCTTCCCGCCGACCCATCTTGTGCTTCCCGCCGATCCATCTTGTGCTTCCCGCCCACCCATCTTGTGCTTCCCGCCGACCCATCTTGTGCTTCCCGCCGATCCATCTTGTGCTTCCCGCCGACCCATCTTGTGCTTCCCGCCCACCCATCTTGTGCTTCCCGCCGACCCATCTTGTGCTTCCCGCCCACCCATCTTGTGCTTCCCGCCGACCCATCTTGTACTTCCCGCAGACCCATCTTGTGCTTCCCGCCGACCCATTTTGTGCTTCCCGCCGATTCATCATGTGCTTCCCGCAGACCCATCTTGTACTTCCCGCCGACCCATTTTGTGCTTCCCGCCGATCCATCTAGTGCTTCCCGCAGACCCATCTTGTGCTTCCCGCCGACCCAACGCCAGAAAATCAAACACGACGAACTTTTCGGTTCGCCCGTGCATTCCATCGGTTTTTGCATTCGTACTCTCGCTTCCAAGAGGCAATCTTCAGATTACCGCCAAAACTGTCGCGTGGGACTAAAGGTCTGGATATCGGGCTTTACGATGAGGGGTGCAAGAAAATTCAATCAAAAAAAAAAAAGTAGCAAATCGTGGTTTGTTTGTTTGTTTTTTGTTTTTAATTAGACCCACTATATGCTTCGTTGAATGAAAACCGCATTAAATTACGAGTCAGATTTTTTTTTTTTTTTAAAGCCCGTGAATCTATACCCTGAATGAATGAGGAACCAATGGTTTCTTTACATGCGCATTATTATCGTATGTATAAAAGCAACACACGTAACGCTTGCTCCTCCCAAGTTTCTGAGAGAACAAATGTCAGAAGGTTAAGTCTATGAAAGATTTACATGACATAAGGGAAAAAATGTTTTGGGCAGGATCCACTAAGGATATTTATGGGGGAGGGGGGCTGTCACGTCATCACAGCAACACGCCTTCATCTTCTGGTGAGATTTGATTGTGTTTACAAACTACACTCAGCTTTTGTCGTGCATGTTGATGTAGATCTTCAAACTGGCCTAAGGGCGACTCGTCTCTGTATTGTATTATTTTGCAGCTAGTTGAAGCGATTATTTTAGATCTAAATAGGTTATGTCCCCTAAGTATACTATTTCTTTTTAGTCCCTTACATGGCTGAAGCAGATCAAGCATGTGGTCACTATATAATAATATCGAGATAGGCTATGTGATTCAATATAGACAAAAATTTTGGTTGTTTTTGGTTTTTTTTTTTCGAGAGTATGACGCTCACTATGAAGAATGCTCTCTCTCTCTCTCTCTCTCTCTCTCTCTCTCTCTCTCTCTCTCTCTCTCTCTCTCTCTCTCTCTCTCTCTCTCTCTCTCTCTCTCTCTCTCTATATATATATATATATATATATATATTTATCTCTCTCTCTCTCTCTCTCTATCTATCTTTCTCTCTCTCTATCTGTCTCTCTCTCTCTCTTCCTCTCTCTCTCTCTATATATATATCTATCTCTCTTTCTCTATCTCTCTCTCTCTCTCTCTCTCTCTCTCTCTCTCCCTCTCTCTCTTTTTATCTCTCAATGCACCTGTCTGCCCTACTAGCCTGCCTTCTATAATCGTAAGAGCCAGCAGATTTGTATTGAATGAGTCCTCCCACTTCTACAGGTTTTTACTTTGACAGGCGAATCTATTCTTGTACAATGCCCCAGCCGATCCGTCACTCAAACCTTCTCCGTGTTTCTGCTCACATTCTTGTATCAGTTGAAAACTTTAACGTGTTCGATTTTGCTCTTATCTTTACAAGCTCACCCAACCTTCGCACATACACCTAGAAAGCTATAAGTTATTCTTAAGTTGGTTAATGCACGTACATTGCAATTTTTTTTTTTTTTTTTATGGTTTGCAAACAGATGAATTTAGTCTATTTTCTCGTTTATTCTTCTCTCTGACAAAATGTCCCCAGCTCTTTCCCTCCCCCTCCCCCACCACCCTCTCTCTCTCTCTCTCTCTCTCTCTCTCTCTCTCTCTCTCTATATGTATATGTAACCCTACCTAGCTGGGTGGATATTCCCTTAACTAACTTAGTCACTACTACAATAGGACCCACTGGTCTAGTTGCCTATAGAAGCTCAGTGCTTCTTCCTACTCTAAGTAATTGCAGGCTCTAACTGGTTATGGTAGCGTGCCTAGCAGCCGTGCAATACTAAAGAGTTCACACTCTTGGGTCCTTGAGTATCAGTGGAGTACTAAGGCCACTGTTCCCTAACTAATACGAGTGGGTGTCGAGACTTGACAAGAATAGAATAGCTACACTCCAGACGAAGAACACAAAAGAGAAAAGTTAAAGTTACCACCTATAATATGTTTATTCCACGAATAATCAATGAATGGAAGCAATTCTCAAAGAATAAAATAAAAAAAGTACAAAGATGATCGACAAGCAATCAGGCAATAAAGGTACTAACAAATGGTCAGAATACTAAATAGAAGATACTAATAAAATGGTCAGAACAGAAGATATCCAAACCAAATGCCTACGGTAATGAAAATGCCTAATAGTCAAAATAGAAATGATCCAAACAAAATGCCTAATAGTCAGCCAACGCTAAGAAAGAAAAGAAATAAAACACAATATTAGACATACAACGTAATCAATAAGATAACCATCAATCATTCTATTTAACCTTAAGTAAAAGTTCAACTTAGCAGAACAAGCATAATTAAATTTCATGTTCTCAATCTAACACTGTAACAGTCAAGGTCAATCCTACTGTATCGGTATGATCTTATAATTAATAGGTAAAGACAAAGGTAAACACAATATTTAGAGAGGAAAATTCATAGCATCATAGGAATAATAAAATCAGCCGTCTGTCATTTGAGTCAATGAATGTCTGAAGGGACGAAATTAATACTTACAGTAATAGTACTTAGAATCTGTTAAATTTACAAGGACAATGGCCTCGCGCTAAATACACCTAACTTAAGCTTTGCAACAACTTACCCCGAGTCACGGTGATAATCACGTAGAATTAAAACAAATGATAATCCAACACAAGTTTCACAATAGTTCAATAATCTCCACAATAACTTCTCCCTAAATTTCCAACGATACTACTGGCACTTCCAACGTGGCCTCCACATACTCCAAAAAGATACTGACTACGAGTCTTTCCGAGCTCTACAATTTATAGTCCAAGCTCAGTCGGCAAGGCCCCCGGTCAAAGACTTCCCTGGTTTCCCAGTTCGTCCCTAGAACAAGGGCCAATGCCGACCGAGGAAAATCTACTCCGTCGAACGGCACTATATAACCCGTTTCCCCAACTAAACATCATCCGACCGAGATCATAGAATCTGCGGAAGGCATCGTTACATCTACGAACTACATTTAGCATCTCCCGATCAAAGTATGTCGAAAGCCGACCGAAGAAAAGCCTCTCTGGCCAGCTGGACAGAAATGAAAGAACAAAGTATCTTCCGAATTATTAAAGAAAAAAGAATAAACCGCTAGAGGGGCGGAGACTAGTTTCCCGCCACTAAACTAAGTCTACTAACAAGCTAGAAGCGCACTTGGCTCCACCCACAAGCTGATATAATTAGCACAATAAAATCTGTTCTAAAGGCCTACTACTACTGCCACAAATAAATAATTATACCAGCCTCCTTACACTCGCCCCACAAAAAATTGTTCGGCTCCGACGAACTGAACTTAACCTCAATACTCAACCCTAAGGTAAGGTCAACAGTACCACCAAAGTAAATAAACACAGCAAACTCTCCTACCGGGACACGATCATCATTGCGTAACGGAAACACTCACGCCACGAGATAGACGGCACTACTGATATAATGGAAAAGTTCAAAGGAACGGTGCGGCAGTACGGAACATAATGCGGGAGGTAGAAGGTAAAGTGGGGTCAGTCGACTGTCCAGTCAATGATAAAAAATGAGGTCATCTCAAACGTAATTACTATAGATACTTAGGCCTATCCAAAATAAAACCGATACAAAAGATTTAGATCATTCAAAATATCATCATTATATAGTGTGAATAATTAGAACAAACTGACCACAAGATTAAGTACAGTGCTAAATTATGCTTAACAAGTGTAGCATCCTCTCTCGATAGGAATATCTTATACCATATAAATCAATAGCAAGCAGGTTACACAGATTGGCATTATATATGTTACAACATGTGACACTAGAGGATTACAAAAGTCGTGGCAAGAATAAATGGTATTTCATAATATAATTAGCACAGTCGAGGAATCGTTACTTGGCAACCCGACGTATAAAAAGGCATAAAATTGAACAACACCCCATAAGCCAAACAGTGAACATGAAAAGGGCAAATATAGAAAATTGACATTAGAATATGCATGTTACAAATGAATTAAAAGAGAGCGTTGCATAAAAGAAGCAGGGAAAACAAAAAGCAAAAAAAAAAAATGTAGGCAAAATACACAAAATTGTGGAAAGAACAAAACACAACACATAGGACGTGGAGCTCCAGAACGACACAGGGACATTAAAACATTCAACATTATAAATCATCAGTGCTCAAAAGCAATAGAAAAACAAGATGACCAGCAATAAGGGGAAAAGAAATGGAAATGATCAGTAAATACTTTCCCTAGACATCGTCCTCCAGAGAGGATATTATTACCGAACTAGTAGCCTGTAAATCTGATCCACGCAACACAGATTATGAATTATGATACTTATTAAATTCACAATCATTCTCAAGAGCTTCTCCCACATCTACTTAAACGAAAAATCCTTTTTCTCCAGTCACCATGTACAGTAGATAATTAAAGTCTATACTGAACATCAGGATACAATTATAGTTTTAGTACTTGAAGGAAACACCTCAAGAGATAAAGCAGGTATACAGTGTAGTGCGTCCAGCTCTCAACAGTCGGGATAATCATGCAGCTGCCAGAGCGGTCCTAAGAGAAATCTCATCGAGTCCCAGACTCGGTTTCTACATCAACCCTACTATCACATGGGATAGGGTTCGAATCTCTCCCAAAACCATTCTTTACTCGCCTTTTACGATCTGGTGAAATTGGCAAACCAGTGATCCTATTCTTAGCTCCCCGCTCCGACTAGCGGGCCCCGGGATCACACGGGTGCATAATAAGAAATAGAGATAGGCTTACAACATAAATTACATACGATTACTCCTTCATCCCTCAACTAAAAATTGTAAAATAATACATTGTTAATCATTACAACTGTTAATTAAAAACATAGTTGCACATCGCAAAGTCCTAGGTAACACATAAATTCATAAACCATCATATTCAATATAAATCGTCAAGTGAGCAGTACCGATGTTAGTAGGCAGGATAAAAAGACAGTAAAAAAAACAATGAAAATTAAAATGCAAGAAAATCATAAGAGAAAAACAACCAAGTCAAGACCGTTAGAAAGTGTTCTTGATGTTAAAATTAATAGGTCCCTGTGTTTGTAATCATAGTTTGTATTCCATAAGCGTAACACTATAGGCTATCCAACTGCACGCGCAGCGCCTCAGTGCAGTCATAACAGGCAACACTACAGCATCACACGGTCTTCTCTCACATGTAGTCCTTCAGTCTATAGTGCGCTAGGCGGTAGGGCACAGCCTAGTAAAGACCAAAGCGATCAGGCTTAAGATAGCTCCGCCTTGATCGGCGACGAAGTCGCTGCTCGTCCGGTATCACAGGTAATGAGGCGTCCTTACGCTGGTGGGTCAGCGCAGATGGACCAACCAGCGGCCTGAGCTCACGGGAGGTCACTCTCCTTTGATGCTGACCGCGGCCGCGATGATTCGCGACTATAGGGCCTCCAGCTACACAGTAAGTAGTAGCTGATCTAGAATCAGATGTTTGGTTCTGAGTAACATCTGTGGCGTGTCTTTCGCGATGGTTGTCCCCACGGCGACCAATATCAGGGCGGGGCATGGACTCCCTTAGTTGGTCATAAGATACTCCACACCGTGGTTGTCTTGGCTGATAGTCTTGACCACGCTGAAGGAATCGGCGACCACTACAAAGATTCCTACTGCCACCACCAGGTCTGTCGGAAGACTGATAATCCTCGACACCAACACATCGCTTGTCTCGTCTCTGTCGATTGCCACCAAGTCTGCTCGCATGATGACATGGATTCAGTTCATCTATGTTTGCAGCATATCTGCTGCCTATCACATTCGCGCCACGTGGTCCGGTCACATTAATTGCCATGCCTCCCTTTCTACCTTCAACAACATCAAACTCTACCCTCTCCCCATCACCAAGACTTCTAAGATATTTCCTGGGATTGTTTCTCACTATGGACGAATGGTGTACAAAAACTTCCTCTCTGGCGCCATCAGGGGTAACAAATCCAAAGCCACGTTTGACGTTGAACCACTTTACTGTCCCTGAAACTCTGGAACCGATTACTTTCCTGTCACTTCCTCCTTCAAAGTCAGTATAAATACTCATGGAATGAGCTTGACCTCGTGGTGTCACTCCTTGCGTAACACGTCGATCATTGCCTCTACGCGAGGCGGGGCTTACACTAAAGTACGAGTTCGGCTCCTGGGCGCAAACTCTGGCAAAATGGCCTTGTCTACCACATCTGAAGCAGACGGCGCCTGTCACGCGTTGGTTCCGCCCCTTTGATGATCTCAGGTTATGTCGATGAGCGTTGGGGCGCGGCCTATCTCCATCGTAGCGAGACTGGCTAATCCTTAGATGTTCCTGTTCGATTAGGAGGCCTGTAAGTTTAGCCACTTGCTTGGTTAGAAGCTCGACCGCTCCATTGTAGTCATTGCTCTCCTCTGAACTTAACGCGGTGACCTGACGTAAGCTTGCTCTCGCCTCTTCCCCCTCACTGTCACTGTCGTCATCCTCCATTCTTTCTGCTTGGAGGCGCATTTCAATGAAAGTAGCATTTGGTGACAAAGTGAGATGATCCCGTAGATGCCGCCTTGTCTGCTTGTCCCTTAGGTTCTCCACAAAAGTATCTCGCAGTTCACTGATTGGGGATAGATCAATCTTGCTGCCTCTTTGCCGCGAAGTCACGGCATCGAAGGCCTCTTTCAGCCTATGGGAAAAGGCACGGACGCCCTCATCCTTTCTCTGCTTGGTATTCAAGAAAGCCCTCTTTAGGACAGGAAGAGTTCTTTTCTCCCCGTAACACCTTTTAATTATCTCCAAGACCTGGTCAGCAGTGGCTGCTCTCCCCTCCAGGTGGCACCGTATTTCTCTTTCCACCTCTTCTCCGACTTTCTCATATAAATAGGAAATTTTCTCCTTGTCAGAGTCTATGTGTAGGCACTCCCAGGCCCTCTCAATGCGACAGAGGAATCTTGTTGTTTCCCCGACTCCTCCGTCGCCGTAAAACTTATCAACCGTTATTTCTCTCGGTGCGTAGACGATCATCTTCTCTCGCTTTGCACTTGCAGCAGTCGGGGCTGGCTGACCACTAGGCATTGTACAAGACTAGGGGGAAAGGAGCAAAAGGGAGGAGATCGGTGTTCCAACAAAGAAAGACAACTGAATAGGAAAACAACTAAAGACCTCAACTTCGACACCACTCTAGGGATATACTCAAAATATCCCACCGCTGCCACCAAATGTAACCCTACCTAGCTGGGTGGATATTCCCTTAACTAACTTAGTCACTACTACAATAGGACCCACTGGTCTAGTTGCCTATAGAAGCTCAGTGCTTCTTCCTACTCTAAGTAATTGCAGGCTCTAACTGGTTATGGTAGCGTGCCTAGCAGCCGTGCAATACTAAAGAGTTCACACTCTTGGGTCCTTGAGTATCAGTGGAGTACTAAGGCCACTGTTCCCTAACTAATACGAGTGGGTGTCGAGACTTGACAAGAATAGAATAGCTACACTCCAGACGAAGAACACAAAAGAGAAAAGTTAAAGTTACCACCTATAATATGTTTATTCCACGAATAATCAATGAATGGAAGCAATTCTCAAAGAATAAAATAAAAAAAGTACAAAGATGATCGACAAGCAATCAGGCAATAAAGGTACTAACAAATGGTCAGAATACTAAATAGAAGATACTAATAAAATGGTCAGAACAGAAGATATCCAAACCAAATGCCTACGGTAATGAAAATGCCTAATAGTCAAAATAGAAATGATCCAAACAAAATGCCTAATAGTCAAAATAGAAATGATCCAAACAAAATGCCTAATAGTCAAAATAGAAATGATCCAAACAAAATGCCTAATAGTCAGCCAACGCTAAGAAAGAAAAGAAATAAAACACAATATTAGACATACAACGTAATCAATAAGATAACCATCAATCATTCTATTTAACCTTAAGTAAAAGTTCAACTTAGCAGAACAAGCATAATTAAATTTCATGTTCTCAATCTAACACTGTAACAGTCAAGGTCAATCCTACTGTATCGGTATGATCTTATAATTTACATAATTGCGACCGCCCATGACTTGGCCTACGTACCACGTGGTACCTCGCCATTGGTCCAGTCTCAGGTAAACAATTACTGAATTAGAGACTAGAGTCGTAGAGAGGGGAATTCATAGCATCATAGGAATAATAAAATCAGCCGTCTGTCATATGAGTCAATGAATGTCTGAAGGGACGAAATTAATACTTACAGTAATAGTACTTAGAATCTGTTAAATTTACAAGGACATGGCCTCGCGCTAAATACACCTAACTTTAGCTTTGCAACAACTTACCCCGAGTCACGGTGATAATCACGTAGAATTAAAACAAATGATAATCCAACACAAGTTTCACAATAGTTCAATAATCTCCACAATAACTTCTCCCTAAATTTCCAACGATACTACTGGCACTTCCAACGTGGCCTCCACATACTCCAAAAAGATACTGACTACGAGTCTTTCCGAGCTCTACAATTTATAGTCCAAGCTCAGTCGGCAAGGCCCCCGGTCAAAGACTTCCCTGGTTTCCCAGTTCGTCCCTAGAACAAGGGCCAATGCCGACCGAGGAAAATCTACTCCGTCGAACGGCACTATATAACCCGTTTCCCCAACTAAACATCATCCGACCGAGATCATAGAATCTGCGGAAGGCATCGTTACATCTACGAACTACATTTAGCATCTCCCGATCAAAGTACACTGTATGTCGAAAGCCGACCGAAGAAAAGCTTCTCTGGCCAGCTGGACAGGAATGAAAGAACAAAGTATCTTCCGAATTATTAAAGAAAAAAAAGAATAAACCGCTAGAGGGGCGGAGACTACTTTCCCGCCACTAAACTAAGTCTACTAACAAGCTAGAAGCACACTTGGCTCCACCCACAAGCTGATAATTGATATACTAAAGATTCTAAAGACCTACTGCTGCGCCACAAATAAATAATTATACCAGCCT
>JAWDGP010003221.1:97500-102500 GCA_033675545.1 Elysia crispata | reverse complement strand
ACTACTACTACTTCTACTACTACTACTACTACTACTACTACTACTACTACTACTACTACTACTACTACTACTACTACTACTACTACTACTAATAATAATAATAATAATAATAATAATAATAATGATAATAATAATAATAACAACAATAACAATAATAATAATAATAATAATAATAATAATAATAATAATAATAATAATAATAATAATAATAATAATAATAATAATAATAATAATAATAATAATAATAGTCATAATAATGAGAATAATAGCAATAGTTATATAATTAATTATAATAAACATGGAAGAAGTCAAGGCTTCATACGTTAATCTTTGAATAAAACCAACTCTTCATGAGTGGTGACATACAGAATCTTTTCGTATATTTTAACACTAGTGTTCCTTTATCCAATTTGAACTGAGTTTGCATGTAATTTCTGGCTGAATAGCATTGCTGGAAGAGAAGAAAAAATGTTTTATTGATGCTCTTCTCTTGACAACCCAAACAATTCCAGGCTTTACCTTTTCATTACGTTGCCTTTTTAACAAAATATTTGTAGATTGATAGTTATATCGCTTGAATTGTGAAGTGCATGCCCTGTAACTTTATTGTCCCAATGCAGTGTGCAGCTAAATCCTAATATCCATCTTTCAAGACTTATTTATTATTTTGCAATGATAAGCTAGTAGTGAATAGTAATTAAAACATCTTAGACTTCAATTCCAACTACTGTTTTCTTTGTTTTCACTCATCAGCGGTTCAGCGTATAGAGTTCTAACATTTTCATCCTGAGAGCAACTTTTGTAGTTTTTGTAGCGTGAATTTTAATTCTAGTGATCACGTCAAAGATATGTTTAACCTTTTAACCTTCAGTTTAATATTCTTTTTTTTTTTGTTTTATAATTCTTCACATAGAATTGTCCAAGCCATCATTAACAGTCCTTTTCCGATATGGTCTGTCAAAACAATGTTAGTGATGCAATTTTTCAATATAAAAGGGCTCAGAAAAGCATGTTGCTCATAAACTTTTGAAAGCTGAAAAAAAAATTAATCATATTTTTCCAGTTCAACACACAGCTGCATATTTTTTCCTTTTCTTTTTTTTTTTTCTTTTTTTTTCTTTTTTTTCATTTTATACCTCACATGCACTGTAATATTTCCCTTTCAAAATTAGTTCCCTTTTGTTGGTTTCGTTATCCGTCCATTAAATTTAAACTTCTTAGTTGACATAATACGTTTCTTCAGTAAAAATATGTTTCGACACTAAAAGCGCTCCCAGCATGACTATGATCTTTTCATAAAACTGAACCCAACGCTCTTAGTGCATTTGATATTTTTTTTAAAGCTTTAGTTGTGGCTCATCTTATGCTCTGGTATCTACTGAAAAAGATTTGAAGTAGTTAAATTTGACTTTAGTGTTTTTATATTTTCATAAAAAACTTCTTAATTCATATGGGAGCCAAATATCATTAAGGCTGCTTTTGATTTTGTTAAATTTATACCTCATACAACGTTAAATATGGAAGGCCCAGAATAATAGTCGTTTAGAAACAGTTGTTTAAAAATGTAGAAATTGATCGAGTATATATCTTCTCTTGGCTGTGCATACTTTTGAATTTTTAAAATCTGCTTTCGTTTCCTTTTGATATGGTCGTAGTTTTCTTCTTTAAAATAACAGCTACTCACCCACTTAATAAACATTCGACTTATAAAAAAGCTGCATGAAAACGTGAGCTACACTGGTCTTTGCTATAATTTGAGTTAAACACTAGAAGATGGGACAAAAAGCTTTTAGTGTCTAACCTAAAAATATTTTATCGACTGAACTGAGAATGAAAATAAAAATTAATGTTTTATTACACAATCGTTTAATGGTCGTCTAATGAGGCACTATTGATTTTATTATTATTATTTTGTTGTTGTTGTTGTCATTATTATTATTATTATTATTATTATTATTATTATTATTATTATTATTATTATTATTATTATTATTATTATTATTATTATTATTATTATTATTATTATAATTATTATTATTATTATTATTATTATTATTATTATTATTATTATTATTATTATTATTATTATTATTATTATTATTATTATTATTATTATTATTATTATTATTATTATTATTATTATTATTATTATTATTATTATTATTATTATTATTATTATTATTATTATTATTATTATTATTATTATTATTATTATTATTATTATTATTATTATTATTATTATTATTATTATTATTATTATTATTATTATTATTATTATTATTATTATTATTATTAATGTTTATGTTGTTGTTGTTTTTTGTTGTTGTTGTTGTTGTTGTTGTTGTTGTTACTATAAGGAAAGAATATTGCACATTAAACTTTCTAAAAAAATATACATTTTTTATTATTTCGTAGAAAAAACAAGGTTATCTGTTAGTATTTTCAATAATCGAGATTAGAATAGGGCAGCTCTTGACTTTATTTGACGTTTAATAGCCCAAATATGGAATTCGATAGTTCGGAAAAATTAATTAATTTCAATTTAAGATCAAAGTTCGAATCTAATCATAGATCTTAAAAACATACTTCTTCTTCTCCTCCTTTCAGCCTCCCTTGTACTTAAGCCTGAAAAGAGTGTCAGCTCGCAAAAAAAAAAGAATGAATTATGGTGACGTTTTACTTCGAACCAATCAAACTACATTAGACTTGAAGTTTCATTAGTTGTGTTCCGCCCAAAACACTACTCATTGATAGATGCAATAGTGTTAGAGAACGCAAAATACAGATCATAGAGCATTTAGAAATCACACCATTTATTTTTACTTCGATTAAGATTCTTGAGAAGAACAAACGCTCTAAGAGTCATTAAACTACTAATTTAATTTAGATTTTGTTTCATATCACTTTCTCAAATTGTTTCATGTAAAGAGTAACCATCATCTTTTTTCACATGAAGTGACTCTAGGTCAATGTAGATGGACCTGCATGAGTACCATGAGATTTACTTCAGTTCAGAAATATGAGACTCATAAACACAACAGTTATACGTACAGTTCAAGTGATCTAGATTTGCTAAGAATAGTAAAGCTAGACATGTAAGGAAATATGTATATATGGAAATAGCTTTGTTTACTTTCTTTCTTTCGCTGAAGCTTTTACATCCCATTTCCATTACACGATTACTGTGATATTTAAATAGACAAGAACGAAGGTTCTGCCCTTGCCTCCAACTCTCCCTATCTTAGCCTTCTTTTCTATCGTTATCCTAACCCACACCCCATCCTCTCCATAAACACACATTTACACACACTAACTCCTGTCTCTCCTCGTTTCTCCACATCATTCTTCCTCCTCTTTTCTCCCTTTCTTGCTCTCTTAATATAAATATTACATTCTCTCTCTCTCTCTCTCTCTCAGTTTCTGTGTCTTCCTTTTCATTCTCTATCTAATCTTATTTTTAAATGCTCATCTCTCACCATCTCAACTACCGCTCTCCGAATTCCCTCCCCTTAACTTTTCATCTTATCTCTCTCTCTCTTTCTCTCTCTCTCTCTCTCTCTCTCTCTCTCTCTCTCTCTCTCTCTCTCTCTCTTTCTCTCTTTCTTTCTTTTCTCCACATTCGTTCTCCCCCCTCCCTTCGACCCTCTAGTTCCCTTTATATGTATATATGTCTCTCATTCGACCTCTCTCTCTCTCTCTGTGCCTGTCTCCTCTACCTCTCTCTTCACCCTTTCCCCCGTTTCTTAAATCCACTTTGAAGAAAACAGAGAAAGACACCAATGAGGTCGCTCCGATTTCTGCAAACTCATCAATTTTCACATTATTAAAAACTCAGTATCAAGTTGTGAAGTGCTCATATTGTGCTTGCTCCCATCTGTCCGCACACTTCCTTATCGCGCTTATCTTGACCGACTTTTTAGACTTTGTCGGGGCAGAATAGGCCTAGAGCCATAATCGTTGCATGATGGGAAACTTGGCCCGCCGACTTCCGGAGCTAGGGTTCGGTTTGGCCATCTTCAGCCATCTTCCTTTCTACTTTGTCACATTCGAAATTTAACTGGAAAACCTTACAGAGCAGAAGCAAAGCTTGAATCTTCGAAGAAGGGCCAAGACAAGGTTGGAATTTCATTTAAAATTGTTTTGTCAAGAAAAGAGAATATCTCATTTGATTTACTCTAGGGGAGGATAAAATGCTGTTTACTTTCATTTAGTCTGTTTAAAAGACCAGAAATCTGAGACGAACCTGGGAGAACTTTACATAGGTCGAAGACTTAAGAAACCTTTAACTCAATACTTTCAGCTGGGATTCTTGAGTCTGGAAATACATATTTTTTATGCCCGTCTGGTCGTTGGAAGAGGTCTAGAATTGCATTCGAGGCCAAACTTGTGTTTTGTTGAATCATACATTTTGATTTAAAATTAAACCAAACGTATTTGGTTAACGTTTTTTTTTTATTATTGTAAATACATGTATTATTGTATGGAACATTTTTTTTCTTCTCAGCCAAGTCTGAGAAACTAATGGGTCACCGCAGTATAAATTATCCAGAAACCCAATACCATATCCAGGGGTCACTAAGGAATCAGCATGTCTAGACCACTTAAGGCCATCGTCTCTCAATTATTACCTATCGTCTGGCACTGAGGGTGGGTTATCTCCCTTGAGAATATGGGCGGGTAACTCTGGACGCAAATTGTCCAGAAATAAAGCCGCGACTCCGCAAAGCTGTGTAGGAATAGTGTTTATAAGTAAATGAATATTAATGCGTTTTATTTGCGTTTTATATCCTTGAAGGGACACCGTAAAAAGATCCTTGATTTCAGGATCAATATATGTTGGCCTTTTTCTCTATCAATCAAAACACAGCACAAAAAGAAGATAGGTTCGTGAAAGTAGTTCGCCTCGATTTTTAAAAGCGCAAAGATACAATACTTAATAGGACCGAAACTCACCCGCGTCGTCATAGTTGTTTTCAACATATGTTTATGTTAAGACCTGG
>JAWDGP010003221.1:90000-92500 GCA_033675545.1 Elysia crispata | reverse complement strand
TCGACTAATAAAGGAAGTCTACTAAACTAATTCTGTACTTTCCCAATCTGTTTTTAGATCTTATTAAAGTCTTTTTAAAAAACTGAATTTTCGCATTGAGTGCATAAAAGTGCGCTACCTTGCGGGAATTCTTAGCTGCGCAGTTATTTAAACCTACATGACGAAGGGTGCTTTAGAAAAAAATCTGTAAATAGATTTGGATTTTTACAAAACTAGATAGTTATTCCTATTGTAATGAACTGTGCTTCATTTTATCATGGAAGTAATGTGTCAGACCATTTATTCCATTGATAAACGGCGCCTAACGCCTCCAAACAGTAATGGTTTACTGGAGAGCAAATAAACTTAACTTTTTTTTAAAATCAAAGCAAAGTAGTTGAGAGATTGTAGGATCCAAATCAATATCCTACCCCAAAAGGCTTCGTTCTAAGCGGGCTCACTTGTATCTCTCTCACGTTAAAGGCTTCGTTATAAGCGGGCTCATTTGTATCTCTCTCACGTTAAAGGCTTCGTTATAAGCGGGCTCATTTGTATCTCTCTCACGTTAAAGGCTTCGTTATAAGCGGGCTCATTTGTATCTCTCTCACGTTAAAGGCTTCGTTATAAGCGGGCTCTTTTGTATCTCCCTCTCACGTTAAAGGCTTCGTTATAAGCGGGCTCTTTTGTATCTCCCTCTCACGTTAAAGGCTTCGTTATAAGTGGGCTCTTTTTTGTATCTCTCTCACGTTAAAGGCTTCGTTATAAGCGAGCTCTTTTGTATCTCTCTCTCTCTCACGTTAAAGGCTTCGTTATAAGCGGGATCTTTTATCGCTTTCTCTCACGTTAAAGGCTTCGTTATAAGCGCGCTCTTTTGTATCTCTCTCTCACGTTAAAGGCTTCGTTATAAGCGGGATCTTTTGTCTCTTTCTCTCACGTTAAAGGCTTCGTTATAAGCGGGCTCTTTTGTATCTCCCTCTCACGTTAAAGGCTTCGTTATAAGTGGGCTCTTTTTTGTATCTCTCTCACGTTAAAGGCTTCATTATAAGCGAGCTCTTTTGTATCTCTCTCTCTCTCTCACGTTAAAGGCTTCGTTATAAGCGGGATCTTTTATCTCTTTCTCTCACGTTAAAGGCTTCGTTATAAGCGTGCTCTTTTGTATCGCCCTCTGAAGTTAAAGGATTCTCCTTCGTTATATCCGCTTCGAGGAAACAAGAACGATTCAGGCAAGTATTTAATAGGTGCGTAAGAAACTTACGATGCATCGTAGCCCATGCGAAAAGCATTGGCTTAAGATCGTCGGAAGTTGATTTTACGCTTTTAACAATACGGCCTTTGATCTTCTGCCTTGATCATCACGTGAACATTGAAAGGTCATCGTGTTCATTAGGTTCTGATTTCCTTCTATGATTTTCTCCGACTCGTCTAAAATCCAATTATCTTGATGCTAGATGAGAACTTTGTTATAGTGTCATGTGTCGGGTTTTCCCGGATCATTTTTATTTCCTTTTTTTTTTCTTTCTTTTTTTTTTCTCTTTACAATTCCCTCTTATCTATAATTATCGTAAGTTCTTCATTAAACACGCAGCTTCCATATTTCTCCCACTATGTTACATTAAGAGTCTAAGGTGGAAAAAAATGAGGTGGAAATCAATGGATAAACTTTTTTTTTCTGATGGTGGTCCTAGATCTCTCCGCTTCAATACTTAGATAATATTATTTCTTTGTCTTTTGATAGTAATCTATGTATATGGTTCATGGCGCGGATGGGATTTGGGGGGAGGGGGGGGGGAGAGGGGGGAAGTGGAATATAAAAAGGTCGAGAGATATAGAAAGAGACAGAGAGAGAACAAAGAGAGAGAGAAAGAGAGAGAGAGAAAGAGAGAGAGAGAGAGAGAGAGAGAGAGAGAGAGAGAGAGAGAGAGAGAAAGAGAGAGAGAGAGAGAGAGAGAGAGAGAGAGAGAGAGAGAGAGAGAGAGAGAGAGAGAGAGAGAGAGAGAGAGAGAGAGCGGGGAAGGCTAATTTGAAAACATAAGGAAGTAAAGCACCAACCGTCCTAAAACGCACTAACCACTACATATCGTCGCCAAAACGATAATTGCCCACGACAAATAGGGAAGAAAAGGTATTTTTTGTCCGGTATCTTTGCGACAGTATCCCTGGCTAGATCTTAATATGTGGAAAAACCAAAACCGGATTTTTGAAAGTAACCGAAAAGCGATGCCTTAATTTTATTTTTTTTCACGTCAATATGACCGACAGTCGTAGAACCGTTCCATTTGAAAGCCTAAACCAACAGTCTCTCTATGGTCTAGAGCCCACGATTCCGGGAGGGGCCAGAACTAAACACTAGCAGTGAAAAATTATCCTCTTGGGGCAAATCATAGCCAAACATTTAAAGTGCTCGAAACTTCTACTTCGTCAGTAATCAAATATTTCTTTTTCTTTTCTCTCTCTCTCTCTCTCTCTCTCTCTCTCTCTCTCTCTCTCTCTCTCTCTCTCTCTCTCTCTCCCCCCCCCCCAC
>JAWDGP010003221.1:65000-87500 GCA_033675545.1 Elysia crispata | reverse complement strand
AGTAGTTTGGACTTTTCAAATTTAAAAGTATTGGCTATCTTTGTCCACTCAGCAATACTGCAGGCACAGCGAACGCACATCTAAAATACAAGAAATCAACTTTTCAGACCTTCCCTAATCTATTTAAAGATCATTTCAAACGCTAAATGGTGGGCGATGGATTCTCGCCGAGGCTTCCTTATATACAGACCAAGTCACAAAAGGGAACAAACTTTTGCAGTAAGTGTAAGAGTGAGCTATGTATCATTTAAGTATTTGGAGAGTTAGGACAATTAGATTTTCTGTTTATTTGTTAGGCTTGTAGACTGAATAATAAGTTCGTTCTGAGTACAATTCTGTCCAAACTATGCCCAAAAGTTAGAATCACAAGATCACTAATACGAGATCACTATAACTCAAACATGAAAAAGTTTGTTCACTTCGGTGATTCGGCATGTATTTTTGGAAGCCTCAATTCCCACGAAAAGTGCCTTCCGATTCAAAACCCTGCAATAATTCAAATATCCCCACTTATTTTGACCGACGTGATAATAAATTAATCTTTTAAATGATCGATAAATATACAGGTTTTGGAATTTTACAAAATTAGCTAATTTATGTATCTCGCACTTAATCTTGACATAAGGTTGTTTGTTATATTTTCATAACGCACTAAATATTAAAGATTATAATTCTTAATTCTTGATTTACGAAATAAACTAGGTAGTCTGTTCACTAATTATAGTACCTTGATGCTTTTGGTTTTTTTTCATAGAGGGCTAGACTTAAAAAAGAAAAAAAAATAGCTAGGTGTGTAGGTTTCAAGACAGAGGGAATCGGACAATTTTATCCTGTTAATCTCGGTTTGGGATAAACATACCGTTTTAAGACAGAGGGAATCGGACAATTTTATCCTGTTAATCTCGGTTTGGGATAAACATACCTTTTTAAGACAGAGGGGGGGGGGGGGGGGGGGGGGGAGAGAGAGAAAAAAGTGAGAAAGTTTTTTTTTCTGTATTTTTTGAATGAATACCTTACAGCTTAATTATTACATGTGAGTAAAATTGGCAGTTTACGTTCATTTGTTATTTGAGCATGTCATTTTTTTAAATTATTGATTTTATATAAAATTGTCATGTAATCATAGGTCGAGAGTGTTGAAACCCATTTGTGAGGTGGCCTGCGATTTTCAGGCTCATGTCGGAAATTACTGTTTTGAGTTATTGAGATTCAAACAAAAAAAAAAAAAAAAAAATCAGTTTTCAAGGTTTCCTACTTTCTAGCTTCTTATGAACTTTCAACAATTTTTCTATCTTGTCAAAAAGTGTCAAAGCCCAAAAGAAACTTTAAGTATACCTTATGGTGTTTTTGTGAAGATAACTGCAACCCTGAATGAAAATTTTCCCTAACTTTAAACACGTTTGTTCCTCAGTTTTGCATTCCCCAGCTTTGTGTTAAGTTTTGAGGCATATCTCAGAGTCAAATACTAATTATATTCTAAAAAAATCCAACTGTTTTATGCAGGGAATTGGTTGGGCTTTCAAAAAATAATGAAGTCTTAATTTGTCCAAACTAGTCATTGAGCCTGAAAATTGCAGGCCACCTAACATTTTTTTCCTTCGTGAAAATGTCCCACGCTCTATCCATTACGCCTCAAGAGACAAGGATAAAACGCTCTCTCTCTCTCTCTCTCCAAAGGGGTTATAGGGACCGTTGCATAGTAATTATAGTTAGCTTCTCTTGTGTGAATCTCCACATGTCAAATATTATTTTAAACATTCTTCATAAGATTGTTACAAGAAATTAGAATTTTCGTAAGGAAGTGTACCTTTTTGCACTTTTTGTGGGACTTCATAGCCTCTTAACGAAAATATAGCCTACACGGATATATATATATATATATATATATATCAGTCAGGGAAAGTACAAAAATATCTGACTTATGTTTTTTTTTTAAGCTAGGTAGAAAGAGCGAACTGCGCGAGGCCATGTCAGTACTTTAAGCCACTTTACAAACATGAAATTCTGCGCCTCATCGAGTGCGGATCATTTCTCTGATGCGCATGAATACGAGATGAACAGCTACGTTACAAGAAATAGTGCGGTCTCGGATTCTTCTTCTCCTACGTTAGGTCTGGAGTCTTGACTCGATTCTCTACGTAGCTATCTCAAGGGTGGATAGTTGTCTAATTGTGTTCGTAGTGGTTCTATGGTTCCGAAGTGATTGGTGCTTTCGCGAGTGAAATAGCTAAAGAGATTCAATCTTCAGCCCCACAGTGGAGATAACACGAATGTTAGTGGGGATTGCGGGAAAAGAAATGTTAGCAGTAGTAGTAGTAGTAGTAGTAGTAGCAGCAGCAGCAGTAGCAGCAGCAGCAGCACCAGCAGCAGCAGCAACAGCAGCAGCAGCAGCAGCAGCAGCAGCAGCAGCAGCAGCAGTAAGCAGTAGCAGCAGTAGCAGTAGCAGCAGCAGCAGCAGCAGCAGCAGCAGCAGCAGCAGCAGCAGCAGCAGCAGCAGCAGCAACAGCAGCAATAGCAGCAGTAGCAGCAACAGTAGCAGTAGCAGCAGCAGCAGCAGTAGCAGTAGCAGCAGCAGCAGTAGCAGTAGCAGTAGCAGCAGTAGCAGTAGCAGTACCAGCAGCAGCAGCAGTAGCAGCAGCAGCAGCAGCAGTAGCAGCAGTAGCAGTAGCAGTAGCAGCAGTAGCAGTAGTAGTAGCAGCAGTAGCAGTAGCAGTAGCAGCAACAGCAGCAGCAGCAGCAGTAGCAGCAGCAGCAGCAGCAGTAGTAGCAGTAACAGTAGCAGCAGCAGCAGCAGCAGTAGTAGCAGCAGCAGCAGCAGCAGCAGTAACAGCAGCAGCAGTAGTAGTAACAGCAGTAGCAGCAGTAGCAGCAACAGCAACAGTAGCAGTAGTAGTAGTAGTAGTAGTAGCAGCAGCAGCAGCAGCAGCAGCAGCAGCAGGCAGCAGCAGCAGTAGCAGCAGCAGTAGCAGCAGCAGCAGCAGCAGTAGTAGTAGTAGTAGTAGTAGTAGTAGTAGCAGTAGCAGTAGCAGTAGCAGTAGCAATAGTAGTAGTAGTAGTAGTAGTAGTAGTAGTAGTAGTAGTAGTAGTAGTAGTAGTAGTAGTAGTAGTAGTAGTAGTAGTAGTAGTAGTAGTAGTAGTAGTAGTAGTAGTAGTAGTAGTAGTAGTAGTAGTAGTAGTAGTAGTAGTAGTAGTAGAGGTTCAAAAAAGTGCCGTTATTTAAACCTATCAATGTTTGAGAAAAAAATTCTGTAAATAGGTTTTGATTTTACAAAATTAGTTAACTATTCTTACTATATTTTTGTAAACAGTGGTGCAGAATCCTTCTTAAAAATATTATTAATTTTATTTATTTTTGATTTTCCGTTGGGTTTAAGGTTTCGTTGTTGCTGTATTTATTTTCTGAGAACCACTGGCAGCTTCAGAAACGATTTTTTTTTGGTGACTATCTCATTCTCACTGGTGAGCTTGAATAGACTCACAGTAAAAATTCTTCAAGTAGAATCTTAAAGGCGTAACAGCGAAAAGATCTAACAATGTTTACTTTAAGGTTGAGGTATTTCATCGATTTTTTGTTATTTTAGTGGTATTTGACTGTGAAATCGATCGAAATTCCTGGGGATTTTTTAACATTTTTTTTTCAAAGAAAATTTAAGATTATGAATGAGTGGCAGTGGTTGAAATTTGAGGGTTTGTGTGTAAAGGAGAAGGCAAAAAGTGTATCATTCTGAAAGATAAGGAAAAAAAGCATGGTTTTGCAATGTTATTAAATGTGATGTAACGATTTAAGTAGGCAAATAAATATATAAACATATAGAAAGAAAGCTGGATAGATAAATTGATAGATAGCAAGGGCACCAGAGAGAGAAACAAGAGAGAAAGAGAGACAGAGAGACAGAGAGGAAGATAGGGAGGGATAGAGAGAGAGGGAGAGAGAGGGATAGAGAGAGAGGGAGGGAGAAAGAGAGAGAGAGAGAGAGAGAGAGAGAGAGAGAGAGAGAGAGAGAGAGAGAGAGAGAGAGAGAGAGAGAGAGAGAGAGAGAGAGAGAGAGAGAGAGAGAGAGAGAGAGAGAGAGAGAGAGAGAGAGGGAGGGGGTCACAGAAGAGAGGAAGAGACTGTGTGGAGTTAAAAAAAAAGACAAATAGGAACAGAGGAAATACACCAACCAGAGATATGAAAACCAAAACATAAATGAATGGATCGATTTGATTGGATGCGTTATGCAAATGTGTTGAGAGAGGCAAGATATGCATAGATTACCTTATACCTTTTCGCCCTCTCCTTCTTACCTCTCTCTTTTGGATTTCTTTATTTGTTTCATAACGATAAGGAAAGATTGCTGATTCTTCATCCTCTTCTTCTTATTCTTGTGCCATATGTAAGTATTAGTTTTGAAAATTTTTTGATATTTGTGTGCAGAGAACCACAAAGAAGCAACCCAAAGGGTCCATCTCACAAATATGATTTTATTGTCACAAGGGTTAAGAAAAGTTCTTCTTCTCTTCCTCTTCTTGTTTTTTTTTCTTTTTGCTCTTGGCCTCATTCTTGTTTGCTCGTTTGTGATTGTTTTTGTAGTCGATGTAGTAGTAGTAGTAGTAGTAGTAGTAGTAGTAGTAGTAGTAGTAGTAGTAGTAGTAGTAGTAGTAGTAGTAGTAGTAGTAGTAGTAGCAGTAGCAGTAGTGGTGGTGGTAGGAGTAGTAATAGTAGTAGTAGTAGTAATAGTAGTAGTAGTAGTAGTAGTAGTAGTAGTAGTAGTAGTAGTAGTAGTAGTAGTAGTAGTAGTAGTAGTGGTGGTGGTGGTAGTAGTAGTGGTGGTGGTAGTAGTAGTGGTGGTGGTAGTAGTAGTAGTAGTAGTAGTAGTAGTAGTAGTAGTAGTAGTAGTAGTAGTAGTAGTAGTAGTAGTAGTAGTAGTAGAAGTAGTAGTAGACTAGCATTAGTAGTAGCAGTAGTAGTAACAGCAGTAGCAATAGTAGTAGTAGCAGTAGTAGAAGTAGAAGCAGTAGTAGTAGTAGTAGCAGTAGTACTCGTGGCAGCTGTTGTCGTTGTTGTTGTTGTTGTTGTTGTTGTTGTTGTTATTATTATTATTATTATTATTATTGTTGTTGTTGTTGTTGTTGTTGTTGTTTTTCTCCTCCTCCTTCTCCTCCTTTTCCTCTTCTTTTTCTTCTTTTTCTTTCTTTCTTCACTCTTCTCCTTTCCCCCACTCCTTTAGTTTAAGATGCCCATAATAACTTTTATCCCTTTTGTTCACCGTGACAATATTATTTTATGATCGCAAGTCCAGAAGAGACGGTGAGTCAGCCTAGAGCGATGACCTATCATGTAGATCTATCCCTAGATCTAGATCTAGTTCGGCTTTTATGGCAAGCTATCATAATACAGCTATCGATTTTACTCCATCGCCATGACCTTTACCAGATTTACGACATCTTATTTCACACCTTAAACTTCGTTTCTCAGATATCGAAAGGATTTCTTAAAAAATCCGAACTTTTCATCGACAAAGATTGCATTCACAGGGCTTGTGTTAGTTTTTAAATTATTGTTTCAACATTGTGCTAGATCTTTGCGAAAAACTTTTATACTGCATTAATTTGTTATCGTGTATTTTCGGTTTTCCGGGTCTTTTTTTGTTAATGATCTGTTGTGCGATTTTTTTTTAGCTTTTTGTCCTTTTTTTTATTTTTTAATTAGTTTTCAATTAAATTCACATGAAGAAAGGATTTCTACTGCTTTAAAATTGTTCTTATCTGATAATCGTAGATTGAGAATTACAGAAATACTCCCTCCCCATATTTGTTGAAAAAAAGGGACATATAAAGAGAGGACAGGTGGTCGGAGGGAAAAGGAAAGGGGGGAGGGCCGAAGAGAAGAGGGAAAACGTCGAGTCTATCATTGAGGGTTTACTATTATTCCCGAGTTTGCCTCGTGTACTGTACTGTGAAAGTAAAATCTTATACTGACAGAGACAATAAAGACCGCTTTGTGTGGATAATAAGACCGATTTCTGTAGATAACATTTTATTTAAAACTTCATTCCATTCTCGTTTTAACTTTTTGGTGCTGTTTCTCTCTCTCTCTCTTTTAATTCATCTATGTAACATGTTATATTTTTCTATTGCTCGCTGTTTTCTTCCTCATTTCCTGATCGTGCTTCTTTCTATCTTCAACCTTTTCCCTCTTTCTTTAATCACTCTCTCTTCTCCCTTCGAGTCTATATCTTCTCTGTAATATCTTTCAATCTATCATCACCCTCTTCCTTCACCTCTTTTATCCATATTCGACTCGCCTTAGTTTCAAATCCCTCACCCTCCCTTCAGACTTCCACTCATCTCTACCCCCATGCGACATCGTCGTGCCCTCTTCTTCTTCCTCTTACCCTCTCCTCAATCAAAGCTAAGCCTACTCATTGGATGAATATTGAGGCCTTAGCCCCTGATCCAGTTCTTTCAATTTTGTTTCACCCATCTCTTTGCTTCGGCCTTCTTTTTTTCTTTGCTCCTCATTCTCTCTCTCTCTCTCTCTCTCTCTCTCTCTCTCTCTCTCTCTCTCTCTCTCTCTCTCCCTCTCTCTCTCTCCCTCCCTCTCTCTCTCTCTCTCTCTCTCTCTCTCTCTCTCTCTCTCTCTCTCTCTCTCTCTCTCTCTCCCTCTCTCTCCCTCTCTCTCTCTCTCCCTCTCTCTAGCTCCCTCGACCAAATAGAGGTATAAAAGGAAACATATGGAGAGAGGAAGAAATAGAGAATGCGAGTAGATAGCTTAAGAAGATAGGGAGAGAAAGAGAGAGAGAGAGAGAGAGAGAGAGAGAGGGGGGTGGGGAGAGGAGGGAATAATAGAGGGCAGGCAAGAAAGTGTAGCTCATGAAAAAAGGGGTCGGCGGTAATTCATAATGAAAGTATACAAAAGTCATGAAGTTTCTGTAAGAACCAAAAATTGATTTTCGAATATAACTATGACTCTCTCTCTCTCTCTCTCTCTCTCTCTCTCTCTCTCTCTCTCTCTCTCTCTCTCTCTCTCTCTCTGTATAGTGTCCTCTGGGACAATATCCGAGTATCCTATGCTCTGCGCGACAGTGAGTCGCATTCTACCACACTTCCAGCCCCCCCCCCCCGTCTCTCTCTCCCCCTCTTCCTCCTCCTCTCTCTCTCTCTATCTCACTCGTAACGTTCTTAACGTGAGCCAATTCCTTAACAGTAACACTAACACTAACAGCCTTGGCTTGTGGATGTCACTTTACAGATCTGGCTGGGACTAAGAGATGCGAATCTTGCTTTAATCGTCAACACTGGTTTGTACTTAGACATAGATCTAGATCTAGATCAACTTCCGATTTGTGGGTTCGAAATCTACGATCTTGTGTTGGACTGACTCGATGTTAGCACTCGAGTGAGCAATGTTATTCTTGTGTATAGACAGTTAAGCTTGCAAATAAAAATCATCAAGTCTATCAAAGCCAATCAATCAATCAGCCTAGAAAAAAAAATCTAAAAAAATTAAGTAATCGTCGATGAAATTTAAAAGTTTTTACCGTATCAGGAAGAAAGAAGGCACGTAAAAGTTTTTGAAAATCTCATGACGTAATCAAAGATTTTATGTACATCTAGCATGTTCAATAAAATTTCGAAACATGCCGAAATCTAGGTTGTGGGGGAAAAACAACAACAACAACAACAACAACAACAACAACAACAACATAATTCGGTAGAATATATAATCTAGATCGAGAATCTAGTAAATGAAGAAAATTAATTTTTTCCCCCATGAAAAGTAAAACATGTTGTTATCGCACTGAAATGGGTATAAAGTTCACAGAACCTTGACTCGACTTATGGTAAGCTTAAAAACAAAACTGTAACACTGGTCTAAGTGATCTAGATCTAAAGTTATGACATTCACTCTTCAAAATGACTTTGTCTAAGACAGTTTCTTGAAGTCGCTTGAAGATGAAAATTGTCCTTAGTTTGTGCTTGTGACTTACCGACTTAATCCTGATAACCTTGTGTAATGTAAAGTTAATACGTTTTTGTTTTGTTTCCAGAACAGTTTCATTCTAAACGGTGTGAGAAATTACATTTTTCACATGTGATGAAATAAGCAAGTATCATGAGATTTCATAGCGAATTAAATTTATTAACATGAAATTCAACAACGGCAGATCAACTCTTGTATTTTCGAAGTATTAAACCATAAAAAACAAAATAGTAATACTTTGAAATGCAAGAAACAACAACAACAACAACAACAACAACAACAACAACAACAACAACAGCAACAACAACGTTGATGATGATGATAATAATAATAATAATAATAATAATAATAATAATAATCATAATAATAATAATAATAATAATAATAATAATAATAATAATAATAATAATAATAATAATAATAATAATAATAATAATAATAATAATAATAATAATAATAATAATAATAATAATAAATGAACAGCACAAACACTTTGTCTATGATGCGGACAAAGTAAGGTACATTAATTGTCCCACTTACTGACACTATAAAGAAACTCGAGGTCTATAATGTTTTGATTGAAATGCAACTTTAAACGCAGACAGAAACCAACCATTTTCGAGTGCGACGGCGTTGGATTTCACGAATGCAGTGTATCACTCGTAGCGGGGGAAGTTATGATACCCAGTGTTCAGACAAACAAGCCATGAGATCACCGTTAGTGGTGGACTAGGCTTATCAATCAATCAATCTGGCCAAGCAATAAATTATGCAGAGTCTAGTACAAGGCAAGGTTGCCGACACCCGTACATTCAATATCTACATAAGTACATATATCGTCACGTGAAAACCCTAAAGTTAATGTGCCGCACAGGAGAAAGGTTTTATGTAAGTTAGAACAGACAAAAAGTGCTTCTCCATAGTGCATAGAGTTTCATCAATAAAGAATGTTATCCCTAGAGAGAGGGAAGGTACGATACCCAATTCTCAGATAAGTATTACACAGTCTAGTCAAAGGCAAAGTGCCAGTTCCCACCCTAACTGCTACATTCAGTTCCATCTTAAATGGATCGTTCAGAGTTCCACTTATGAATTTTATTATATTAACAGGAAGCTTGTGAAATAGCGCATTAATAGCATGTCAAATCTAATTACAGGGTCGTAGTTTAACGTTTACGTGTTTATTCTGTACATTAACCCGCTAATTTATCTGACCCAGCTGGTTGCTGATTAGTCATGATTTTATTAGCTGCGTGATTCAGTGAAAAAAAAAAAAACAACAAAAACCAGACACACGTTTATTAGCAAAAGTGCATTCGTTTGACATTTCTAATAGTCAGTTAACACTTCCAAGGGTGTAACTTGGTTTGAGGCCATCGTGAAGTAATGGGAAATCAAATAAAAGAAATAAACATTTACCTCGGACTTATGTCAGATCTAGTAACAGCGTACCGGTTGAACTCAATCAATTCATTTTATTGTACCAGTGGAAATATTCGGATACAAAAATACAATCGTTGAAAGAGAGGAGATTTTTAATTGAATAATCTTTCTTTCTCTCTATAAAACCTGCGTATGGTATGGAAATCGGTAGAGGGAGCACTTTAACAATGCAGGATGATGCTGTGTGGAGCTTTCATGTTCGCGTAACTAGAATCAAAGATAGGTTACTATTAGCTTCAGTTTACACGAAAAGAATGGTCACTTTTCGTTTTAACCAAAAGAAACAATTTTCTTTAAATCTAAGAAGTTTTCAACGCGCCTGAGCGTCCAATGTATTAAAGAACATAAAGTTAAATTCGAGGCAGCAAAGCAGAATGTGAGAAGGGATTAGTCGTGGGGAGGGGGGGGGGAGAGAGAGAGAGAGAGAGAGAGAGAGAGAGAGAGAGAGAGAGAGAGAGAGAGAGAGAGAGAGAGAGAGAGAGAGAGAGAGAGAGAGAGAGAGAGAGAGAGAGAGAGAGAGAGAGAGAGAGAGAGAGAGAGAGAGAGAGAGAGAGAGAGAGAGAGAGAGAGAGAGAGAGAGAGAGAGAGAGAGAGAGAGAGAGAGAGAGAGAGAGAGAGAGAGAAAGAGAAGTTTTCTTGACTGTTACTTTTCCGAAGAGAAAATGAATTAATTCTACCTTTGACTTTATCAGGCAATAACATTTTTTTTCAGCCAATCTATCTTCAACATAATTTACCCATTCTTTATCGCCAAATGAGGTCAAACAATCCTCTATTTTCCGGTTTTCTTCTTATAAGGTGAATTTCAATTTTTCCTCTTCCTTTTATTTTTGTTTATGCTTTTTCTTCTTTTAACAAAACGCGATACAAAACCTGACGAAAGAACAAAGTAAAACACAATTATTACCCTGCGTGCTGCCCCACGAAATCAAAATCAAAACTTACAGGTGAGCTAAAATCTTCACCAAAAACTTGATGTCTTCGTATGAAAACGCATGCGTTCACACCATTCTTCTCATTCTCACCCTAACAGGAGTCTGATACAGGCATTTCAGTAATTTGTCTGTGATTTTACTTCTATTTTGTGAGTGTAGATATTACAAACGTCATCACATTAAGCGAGGCGAGAAGATCAAATTTCCTGCCTAGCTGTGACATAACTTGCTTCGTTATTTCCGTGACATATTGTGTTGATTTCAAACCCAGGGAACCACAGTGGAAAAATTGGTTATGGATAGAAAACTGTGTAAGTTGCTGCGGATTATCTATTAAATATCTAATCATGAGATGTTGGCTTTTTTCTTATATATTTTTTATATAAATGTTACAGCTTAAGTATATATATATATATATATATATATATATATATATATATATATATATATATATATATATATATATATAGTCTTTTTACATAGGCAAACAGAATCCATAAAATGGAACATAATAAATTCTTACAGGATCTTGTTTATCTTGCTAGTTTGTTTTAACCTTTTTTTTAATGAAATAAACCCTTTTTTTAAATTCTTTTGAGTAAGATAACAATACTTTAAGGTGGCTCTGAAAATTCAAAGGGACAATTTGTCTCACTAGGGGAGTTTGAGGAGTTCTAACAATAATTATCAATAGTTAATCTCTTGTAATGGACTTCACTGCTAGAGAGTATTAAAATTATATAATACTTTCTCTCTCTCTCTCTCTCTCTCTCTCTCTCTCTCTCTCTCTCTCTCTCTCTCTCTCTCTCTCTCTCTCTCTCTCTCTCTCTCTCTCTCCCAATCTCTATTGACCGTATCTCTAAACCTTGGACCAAAGGCTCCTCTCTCTCTCTCTCATTCTCTCTCTCTCTCATTCTCTCTCTCTCTCTTTTTCTCTGTCTCTCTCTGTCTGTCTGTCTCTCTGTGTGTCTCTGTCTCTCTCACTCTCTCTCTCTCCCAATCTGTACTGACCGTATCTCTAAACCTTGGACTAAAGGCTCCCCCCTCTCTCTCTCATTCTCTCTCTCTTTCTCTGTCTCTCTCTCACTCTCTCTCTCTCTCCCAATCTCTATTGACTGTATCTCTAAACCTTGGACCTAAGGCTCCCCTCTCTCTCTCTCTCTCTCATTCTCACTCTCTCTCTTTCTCTGTCTCTATCTCTGTCTCCCTCTCACTCTCTCTCTCTTTCTCTGTCTCTATCTCTGTCTTTGTCTGTCTGTCTGTCAGTCAGTCTGTCTGTCTGTCTGTCTGTCTGTCTCTGTCTGTCTGTCTGTCTCTGTCTCTATCTCTCTCTCTGTCTCTCTGTCTCTCTCTCTCACTCTCTCTCTCTGAACCTATCTCTAAACCTTGGACCAGAGGCTCCTCTCTCTCATCTCTCACTCAAGGCTTCCCCCCCCCTCCCCCCCCCCGCCCCCATCCGTTACTCTATTCAGTAATCATTACACTTCATCACCTCATCAGACAAATTTGACCTGTCCACTAACAAGATGACCAATTACTGGACGTCATACCACTGACCTCACAGCGAACCAGTCGTCTTCCCAGAACTACAGCCAAAAATATCTCGTGTCATTCCAGTTAAGTGGTCAACCGTCTACCATCGGTGTCGTCGTCATAGATGCCGAATAAATCGAAAGAGAGGGACTCTCACCCTAGAAATAAAGCCAAAATCTTGTCCATCCGCTTCAGTTATCCCCCCCCCACCCACTGTCCCCCACCTCACCTCCACTCTTGCACGGTCCCCTGGATATGTCGACAAGACATTGAGACATTGTCCATTCACCTCGGAATCTAAATCTAGCTCCTTGCATTACATCTCTCCTCTTCTCTAGATCTAGATCCCTGTCACTTGCAGCTCTTTTCCAGGTTATTTCTGTGAGTTATACGATGTCGTCCCGTCCTCTCTTGATTGTCTCCCTCTTTTCTCCTTTCTTGGTTACGTTTATGATTCTTGGGTTGATATGTTGTTGAATTTTTGTCTCGATATATTTTCTTAAATATGTTAAAAAGAAAACAAAAAAAGTTTGAAAGCGGCTTGAAATGATCCTGACGGAAACCAAATGTAAACGTTTTGAATATTCTTGTCAACATCTCTCCTGAGTTACATGATGGAAGCGATTTTTAAAGACGTCAGTAAATTATCACATCCATTTTAGAAAATGATACGAAAACAAAGATTTAACTTTTTGATGTCCGGATATCCTTCTTTAAACCATAACGAGATAAGTTTTTAAGAACGATGTACTTTAATATTGAAATTAGAACAGTTAACTTCTGATGCGGAAATCCTGAGGCCACCTTTCTATGTTAGACTGGGCTTGCACAACTCTCCCCTTTCATTCACTCAACCAATCTGTTATTATCCATTCTGCCCTGTCCACTGCCATTTTTCTTTTGTCTTACTTAATATTGTCTTTCATTTTTTATTTTAGTTTTTTGCTGTGATTTCTATCCGAGGGACTTAATAGTGGATTTTTTTTTTATTTACAGCATTTTTCTTTCCATTGGCCTGTGTGCTGCACGCAGATTTCATGCCAAAGCTTTGGTTAGTGACGGTGTTCCTCCCAAATACCTCACTAGACCCTGCAGAATTTGTATGCTGGGATGGAAAGGGATGTCAAAATAATGGACGAATGTTTCCTTCACTCTAGTAACCAAACAGAGTTCCGGTTTGAACTGTCATTGTGAGTCATGTTGGTAAAGCTACAAAAGTCGAGATTCGCTCTTCAGCTACTCAATCTTTTCCATGGAATTGTCAATTTATCAAAAGGGCATCTTTCATTAAAACCGGATCTAGAAGGATATTTCCTGTAGTTGAAATACAAGTCTGGGAAAATAATTATTTACGCTCTGCCCCTTAATAAAGAAAAAAAACAACAACACCCCCCCCCCCCCCGAAAAAAAACCAAAAAACAGAACAAAAACAAAAAACCAACATTAAAGTCAGAACTTAATAGTCACAACTGTGGCTATTTTAATTTAGGACGTTACTAGTTGGAAAAAAGCCTGTCCAACCGAACAATCAACCAACCAATGAATCAAATAATCATTCAATCAATAGACCAAATAATGAATGAATGAATGATTGAATAAATCAATGAATCAAACAATCAATCAATCAATCAATTTATGAGCCCTTCAATCAGCCAATTAAGCGGTCCGATTCCATCAGAGGTTTAGTTATTTTTATTTTTTTTTTAAATCTCTTTTCACGCAGTAATCAATACAAGAACAATGTTATTGATTCTTTCAATGCTATGGGTATGACTAGCCCTGCGTTGTAATATTCCTCTCACTTTTTCAAGAAGCCAACACACATCTTACACACGGTTAATATCTGCTCGCTTTTATTATCATCACAGTGACAACATGCGTAACAACAATAGAGAAAAAGGAGAGGAAAAAAACAAACAAAAACGAAGAAGAAGATGAAAACCCATGACAGGAAGTATATGAGATTGCCCCAAACATCGATGTTTACTTTGGCGCTAGCTCCAAGCCCAACTGTTTGACCGCACGCATACGAGCGTGACTTCAGAAGTTGAGATTTTTTCGTGAAATGAGAATAAAACGAAAAAGTTTTGGGATAGTTATTGCTTTCTTGTTTGCTGTCCATGTTTGCTTGTTGGTTGAACAGCCTGTCCCCCAGTGAATTAATCTCAGAAGAGGTTCTTATTGCGTGATTGCGATTGTTTTCAACGGTTCAATATTGTCCGCACACAAACACGTAAGGTCTGGCTTTTTTCTGTTGGTGATGGCTATTGATTTTTAGATCAAACTTGTTTTCAGTGACATGATTTCACGTTTTATTTTATTTATCTGGTTTTTAAGTGTTTGATGGAGCGTGTCCACAAGATCTAGGCCCCAGGTTTTATTTTAAAAGTTAAAACATTCGCCGCCGTGATATTGGAATGACGAGTAATGCATGATCCATAAGCGACGTTAGTTTTTACGTCAAAAGAAAACAAAAATGTTTGTTTAGCTAAAAACGAGCGGCTTTTATCATACGAATGATACCACTTGTTCCATTTTTTGCTTTGTTTGTTTGTCTCTCCATCTAACACTTTCTCTAGGCGATTAATGAGCCCATTAGGGCCGAATCTGGTGTATATAGCAGTAGAATGCAATGGGGAAATCGACTTATTCTATTTTTTTCCCAAATCTATTTTTAAACGCATAAGAAGACTTGCAAAAAGTGCATAACAGTGCATGCACTATCTTTCGGGAATTCATAGCTGCGCATTGATTTAACCTAAATGATAGAGAATTTTAAAAAGTCAAACTATAAATAGGTTCTCATTCTATATAATAAGCCAACGATTCCTTTTGCTTTTTTTCGGCCCCAATCGCAGCAAATCCAATGTCGTGGGAATCTCTATAGTCACAGAGACTATTAGGCTTCAGTCAAGCCTAACAGTTGGACTGGCTGGATAGGATTCGACTCCACCACCAGACAGCCCAAGCCAGGATTCGAACCACTACTACTCATGTTGTGTCAGTCCGGCTGGGATGTTAAAACTTATGTTAATGATTGATAAAGTTTTTCAATACTTCTTGTGCGACGGTGGACTAAATCTATACGAGGGGAGATATAATTGTGTGTCTAGACAGACATAAAGACAGGTATAGAGATAGATAAATAAATAGTTAGATAGATGCATAAATAAATAGGTAGTTTATTAATATATATATATATATATATATGTATATATATATATGTATATATAACTACATATATATACACTCACACAGATAGATAAATACATAGATAGATACATACATACACACATATCTCCATACTCAGATAGATATACAGATACATACACACATACATACATACATACATACATACATACATACATACATACATACATACATACATACATACATACATACATACATACATACATACATACAAACATACATACATACATACATACATACATACATAATTCTAATATTATAGATAGATAGATAGATAGATAGATAGATAGATAGATAGATAGATAGATACATACATACATACATACATACATACATACATACATACATACATACATACATACATACATAAATACATACACAAATACATAGAAAGATAGATATAGAAAATCTTACCTTAAATTCTCTTCATACGGCACTGGTGTTTCAAGCGGAGGACATACAAGCGATACCTTTGTCCTCCGCTTGAAACACCAGTGTCGTATGAGAGAATTTAAGGTAAGATCTTATATATATATATATATATATATATATATATATATATATATATAGAGAGAGAGAGAGAGAGAGAGAGAGAGAGAGAGAGAGAGAGAGAGAGAGAGAGAAAGGAAGATAAGTATTTAGGTGGACAGAATACTTGTAAACAATTATATCAACATATTGATTATTAGAGTAAAGACAGACATATTGGTAAACAAACAATATAAAAAAAATTAAGAAGACGATAATGATAACAATGTGAAAAGAAATTAAGAGGGAAAATGCAGTAAAATAATTAACAAATGCATAGATAGAGAGATAAAAGGCTAGATAATTAAAAGTTACAAAATTGACAAATTGGGTTAATATATCCGGAAAAGCGTCTTGAACCATAAAAAATAAACATGTATATAGGTTATCAGACAAGATTATGATTATTAACAGACTAAAAAAAAAAGCGCCAAAGCATGCAATTTATGCGCGATTAAGTAGCCAAGACAGGGGAAAACCGATTATTCTAGGAGCGACACTCCATTTCCCAGACTTGCCCTCTAGTTCGTAACAGATGACAATCTGAAATCCCCGCAAGACACTCTAATAATAATTATGCGCGGGTAACAGCTGGCTGGGAATACCCGCTTCCCAAACCATTCAAAACGAGACTTCCGTTCAGAATTATGTCGTCTGGTGCCACGGAGTGCAGTTTTTCTTTTTTCTTTTTTTGCGAATTCTTTGGCTACGAAGTAACGTTATGTTACACGAGTTAGACTTCGAGTCTTGATCTAGCTTTGATAGGATCGATATTGCTCCAGACGGTAGTTTTGTCTTTTTTTTGAAAGAGAATAAGCTTGTTAGGTTGGACGATTCCTTGGTTGAAACTAATAATTGAGGAAATTAGTATTCGAATTTTAGTTTGATTCGTATGTTGTTGAGAGAATTCAGAAAGTCTCTGGAGAAAGATTCAATTACTGTTTTCGTCTGGGATTGCAATTAAAAAAAAAATGGCATTGTATTGGAAAATAAAGTTATAAAAGCTTATTCTTTTCTAAATCTATAGTACTGTTGCAAATTTACTTCATTTATTGTCATCAAATCATATGGAAGACAGAGAGAGAGAGAGGGAGAGAGAGAGAAAGAGAGAGAGAGAGAGAGAGAGAGAGAGAGAGAGAGAGAGAGAGAGAGAGAGAGAGAGAGAGAGAGAGAGAGAACTTGTGAATTAGAAGTATGCAGCTATATTCTTTCCTTGACATTTCTTCAACAGATATCTCATACACATTTATCTTTTTTTTTAACCGTTAATTTCATAGAATAAAAAAACAAAATACAGAAAATAATTTCTCGAAATGAGATGTTCCAACGATTTAACCCCACACCTCAAATTAAAGAACAAAAACAAACAAAAAAGAAAAAAAACAAACAAGAAATTGGGAAAAAAAATTGTTCCGCCCACCACACTGCCATCGTCTGCGGAAACTTGTCTCCACGGGCCGCCACAAGCACCGCTTAGTACCGTCTGACTAGTCCCCGCAATGGGGGCCTAATCCCGCCACAAGCACCGCTTAGTACCGTCTAACTAGTCCCCGCAATGGGGGCCTAATCCCGCCACAAGCACCGCTTAGTCCGGTCTAACTAGTGCCCGCAATGTGGGCCTAATCCCGCCACAAGCACCGCTTAGTCCGGTCTAACTAGTCCCTGCAGTGTGAGGCTAATCCCGCCACAAACATCGCTTAGTCCGGACTAACTAGTACCCCGCAGTGTGGGGGCTAATCCCACCACAAGCACCGCTTAGTCCGGTCTAACTAGTGCCCGCAGTGTGGGGCTAATCCCGCCACAAGCACCGCTTAGTCCGGTCTAACCAGTGCCCGCAGTGTGGGGCTAATCCCGCCACAAGCACCGCTTAGTCCGGACTAACTAGTCCCCGCAGTGTGGGGCAATTCTCAACACAAGCACCGCTTAGTACCGTCTAACTAGTCCCCGCAATGTGGGTCTAATCCCGCTACAAGCACCGCTTAGTTCGGACTAACTAGTCCCCGCAATGTGGGCCTAATCCCGCCACAAGCACCGCTTAGTACTGTCTAACTAGTCGCCGCAGTGGTGTCTAATCCCGCCACAAGCACCGCTTAGTCCGGTCTAACTAGTCCCCGCAATGTGGGCCTAAACCCGCCATAAGCACCGCTTAGTACCGTCTAACTAGTCCCCGGAGTGGTGTCTAATCCCGCCACAAGCACCGCTTAGTACCGTCTAACTAGTCCCCGCAGTGGTGTCTAATCCCGCCACAAGCACCGCTTAGTCCGGTCTAACTAGTCCCCGCAATGTGGGCCTAATCCCGCCACAAGCACCGCTTAGTTCGGACTAACTAGTCCCCGCAATGTGGGCCTAATTCCGCCACAAGCACCGTTTAGTGCGGTCTAACTAGTCCCCGCAATCCGGGCTAACTAATCCCGCCACAAGCACCGTTTAGTGCGGTCTAACTAGTCCCCGCAATCCGGGCTAACTAATCCCGCCACAAGCACCGCTTAGTCCGGACTATGTAGTCTCCGCAATGGGGGCCTAATCCCGCCTAATTCCCTCAGTCTATCTCCCGAATATCGACGGCAGCGCTTTATCCTTGTTTGTACATCCCAAAATCAATGAGGTCGAGTTTCCTGCTGGCCAGGAAGTGAAGTGAAACCTTTCCCGAACACTACCTCTGGGTTTGTTTGTTTTTTTTTAAAGTATCTCCTTTCTGCTTAAATTCTTTTTTCAGTTCTTTCTTGATATGGTCGGCGTTTAGAGGCTTTGTTCCTCGACTGTGACCAATTCGACGCCTCAGTTTTCATTTGTTCTATGTCCAGTTTCACTAAAATTAGAGCTAGCGTCAATTTCCATCCCCTAAAAACATTATCTATGTGTCCTGTTTATTTTAGAACCAACAGTCAAGTAAAATGGGTCAAGTTCTCTTACATTTGTTCTAAGTCCAATATAGGAGTATAAGGTGAATAAAAGTTTAAAAGTCATTTTCTCAAAACTACGTCATGTGGGCACAGAGCAAATGAAAAAATAGGCGTCGAGATATTACTATCATTCTTGGAGGCTTTTGTTTACATTTTCTCTCATGTCTGCGTTATGAGGTTTTTTAATTAAAAAATAAATAAATAAAAATATATGAAGGTTTATCAGTACATGTTTTGTATATATTACACATTTAGGTATGGAAAGGATCCCAAAATAAATTTGGCAGCTTCCGGCCAAAATAACCATCATGTATGAAAAGGATCCAAAATAAATTTGGCCATTTTCGGTCAAAATAACCATCATATATGAAAACGAACCAAAATAAATTTGTCAATTCTCGGCCAAAATACCTATCATATATAAAAAGGATCCAAAATAATTTTTTTAGCTTTCGGCCAAAATACCTATCATATATGAAAAGGATCCAAAATAAATTTTGCAGCTTTTGGACCATAGGGTACAAATTTACCATTCTGGCTGTATAAAGATTAAATGTAGAAATTTGTACCTGACAAGACATTTAAAAGTGGAAGAGTAGAACACGAAATAGTTCAGGCGGTAGAGCGGTGAACTTATATACAGGATGACCCGGGTTTGATCCCTAGCCGGGAATCTTGTGATAGCGTCGGATCCGACCTTACCATCACCACCATTGGCTTCGCCAAAAGCATAAGATTTTTTTGGGAAACCTTTTTGGGCGCGGACGCAAAACTAATCAAAGAACAACAAGAAGGAATTATTTCTCAGCATTCTTTGTCTTTATAATTCCTCCTCTGTGATGTTCCATTGGAAGCTGAGAAAGGTCTAATAGTTGGCAATGCAATATCGGACACCTAGAGTATAACACTTTGAACACTCCAGTGACACGATATTACAACAGCTCGTACTTTTCTCTTGATTCGATTATCCCATGCTTTTGGCGTTTGTTGAAACTCAGGCCCTCTGGCATGTTAGTCCACCGTTCTATCAACTGCGCTATTTCGTATCCTTTCCGTCCTCTTAAAAATGCCTTGTCAGATACACATTTTACTTTAAATTTTATCTGGAAGGGTGAACCCGTACCTCATGGTCCGAAAGCTGCCTCATTCATTTTGGATTCTTTCCATACATTAATGAGCATTTTGTTCGAAGTTTTTTTTACTGATAAGCCTTCATATTATAATTTTTTTCGTCAATAAAAACAATTACTGTCGACTGAAAGAGGGTTGCGAAGTGTCCCTTTAACACTGACCAACAACTCGTGCTGATGGAGAGATGAAGGGGATGCAAATCAAAGCTTGACTCGGTGTGTTGTCGACTTAATCGGGCAGAAATAATTCCAGATTGGTGATGGATCGCAGCGGCTCTTGTACGTGAGAGATAATTTATGTGCTTCGCCTAATTGCTAATTAATTGCGAGCTTTGCAAACAAGCAAAACACCCATGTTAATTAGGTCTAACGGGAGATTCCCGTTTTGTCAGGTCACCATCAAAGACTTTGTCCTATTTTGTGGTTTTGTTTTTTTCATGTGTTCGCCTTGACCAGGCTCATTAGTGAGTTATTGTCAAGAAAATTTGGGAAGGAACTTTAAAAAAAAAATCCAAAACATAAGAGAGTGATGACATCCTAAAATTAATATGACGTCAAGGCGATAATTCGATAGAACACACTGCTAACGCTGAAGAGTGTGAGTGTTCAAATAAATTATTACTTTCATTAATGAGGTCTGTTATTTAAGGCACTAGATTAAATGCCGTCGTTTTAAAACGAAAAGCAGTATCACCCTTATGTATGATGTATTGGCAAAAAATTTAAAAAAATCCAGAGGAAACAGTTTTATCCCAACATAAATCATTAATTTTCAGTTTAACTAAAGTCAAGACTTCTAGACGCTGTGCTATAAACTGAATGTGTTCAAATCTCTACTTGATATATATATATATATATATATATATATATATATATATATATATATATATATATATATATAATATAATATAAATATATTTATACATACGCAGTTTTACCTTCTCGATATCTAGAAGAGACTTGCGACACCTTAGTGAACAAACTTTTGCATCTTAAGGACTATAGTAATATAATTCTTTTAACTTTTAAGCATAGGTACGACAGGTTTATATTTCAGTCCACAGACACACAAGAGAAATATGTAACTGTCCTAACTCTGTCAAACGGTTGACTGATATAGCTCACTCTTACACTTACTGCAAAGGTTTGCTTCTTTCGGCCACTCGGTCTGTTCCTTTGGAAGCCTCGGCTATTGCAGTGACCACGGTTGTATATCATCCAAGTATTAATTTGTGGGATAAGACATGGCATTATAGTCCGGGCATTATATCGGTGGAAGAGTAGTTCGGACAGGTCACACCATGGGGGGACGTCAATGGCTATTATCACACACAAGTTATGACCTTGCGTTCTAACATAATCCATAGGATATTACCTCTTTTTATTTTCAAAAAAATTTTTTTATAAATAGTTTTTGAACAGAGTAGAAACAACGCGTGTCAGAAATGATCGTGAAGTTTAAGTGTGTGAAAATTTACTCATTTCTTACTATCACAGTTGTAAAAATTAGGGAATAAAATTTATCACCAAAAAATTTAATTGAAATTGAAGCAAACCTATTAAAATGGTGAAACAGGCGTTGATCTGCCACCGAGTTCTTCAAACGGAAAACATGTTTAGGATTTGAATCCACGATATAGGGACCATTGATTATGATTCATTTGATTATTTTACCAGAGAGAGAAACAGACAGCATAAAGATACATTAATGAAGAGAGGCAAAGGGAGAGAGAGAGAGAGAGAGAGAGAGAGAGAGAGAGAGAGAGAGAGAGAGAGAATATATGCAGAGAGAGAGACAGAGAAAGAGACAGAGAGAGACAGAGAGAGAGACAGAGAGAGAGATACAGAGAGAGACAGAGAGAGATACAGAGAGAGACAGAGAGAGATAGAGATAGATAGATAGATAGAGAGAGAGAGAGAGAGAGAGAGAGAGAGAGAGAGAGAGAGAGAGAGCGAATCTGATGATTTCACTCGGGATAACTTTCGTGTATTGTAAATGGGTCTGTTTACTTCAGAAGACTGCACGAAGTTTTGTCTTAGGCTTGAATGTCAAGGCCGCAGTGAGGTCAATCCCATGATAGTGTTAATTGGGATGGTTATTGATAGAGAGAAAACAGCTTGGATGGATCATTGTCCAGAAAGGTTAGGGACCTGAGGGTAATGGTCATCATTATAGATACAGGGGCAGCTTGGATCAGATTGATAGATACGTGTATCACATGAGGGATGGGAGAAGTATGAGAGAGAGAGAAAGAGGAGAAAACAGACAGACGAAAAGGCAGAGAAATGTGAAGATGGAGGTACGCAAAGAGGGAAAGAGGAAGATTCAAAGAGAAATAAGGGAAGAGGGATGAAAGATAAACATGAAGCGAAGTGAGGACATGGTCAGGGATAGTAGGAAAGAAAAAGATAGAGAGATAGATAGATAGATAGAGAGTGATAGATAGATAAAGGGATAGATAGATAGATAGATAGATAGATAGATAGGGAGAGAGAGAGAGAGAGAGTGAAAAAGAAACAAACTGTGATGAAGATACATTAGTGAAAAGAGGCAGAGGGACAAAGACAAGACGGAGAGAGATAGATAGTTGGAGTATCAAAAATAGTAAGTCTAGTTAGAGACAAAAATATAAACAACAGGAATAGTAAGATCCCCCGATAAATAAAACCGAATGGAAATAAGCGGAGCGAAAAAAAAATGAAAAAAAAAAAAATATTTCCTGGACAAGTACGATAACAAAAGGATCGCTTATGGAATTACTTATGACTTGTCGGCAAAACCGACCTGAATACTTAGACGCCTCTGATGTTGCTATGTGTTTTTGTTTTCTTTCCCTGTGGTATGTTCTGGT